>KZ308143.1:734191-847811 GCA_000376725.2 Ladona fulva
GAGTATAAAATTATTATAGATCTTAAGAATACAATGTAATAAAAAACTCGAACAATATTCGTTGTAAATAAAGCAATTCTAGTAGTGAAATTTTAAGAGCGAAGATGGCGCAAAATTTCTAAGAAATCCGGCTCATCTACGTCACCCATGTTTGAAGGCCTATTTCTCGTTTATAATGGTTACCAGAAAGGAAATTCGACCACTTTCTATTGAAAGGGATATTTGTCTTCAATAGGAGTAAGTTTTTCGATCCATACGAAAAAGTACGAAAAATCGACTTTTGACCGCAAAAACGGGCTCTCCAGACCACTGTGCGCCGTAAGGCGGCTTGCAGGGTATTTATGTAGATGTAGATGAACCATGAGTTTTTTACGTTTAAAATCAAAAGTTATTTACCTATTTCAATTTCGGGTAATGCTTTGGCGGAGTCATCGTTTCATATTTTGACCTACTTATTATTTTTAGTTGTTTACTATATATAGCCATTTATTATAATTATTGATATACATATTTATTTAATACCTATATTATGGAACGATTGAGAACAATTAACCTATCAGCAACTTCTATATTCTTTGATTTGCAATCCCATTAGTTTAGGATATGGACGCACAATGTAAGAAGGACAGAATGAAATTAAAAGTTAGATCAATTTAGAAAGCTGCGATATCCTACAAGAGCCACTACCAGTGGGTTGAAGAAGTAAGTTCCGTTAATGACACCGTTATGCCATTTAGCTAAGAAGACCTTCCAACATGAAGAAAGCCTACAGGTTAGAGCATTATGCTTACAAGTTTAATCGGAATTCGTAGCTTAATTTCAAGGACGGACAAGACAGTCTTTGAATTTTTCATACAACTTAACGTAATAGGGTGACCTGGACTTCTCAATTTGGGTCTCTATCGGAAAAAGTGTCGTTAGAATTAAAATCTAAGTTGTAAAACAAGATATAATATAAATATTTGCAATGTAATTGTTAGGAAGAAACTTTGTGATAATATCATTATGAGAATAAAACATCTATCATAATTAGAGCATTATAGAAAAACGTATATCCAAAAATAATTACATTGACTCTTTTTTCAATCTGGTATAAGATCTCCTTAATATATTAAAAAGATACCCATAAAATAAAAATCTTTTTCTCTTTTTCCACTCGTCAATTCTTCCAAGCGATTAACTCTAATCCCTCTAGGATAGGTGAAGGATCAAATTTCGGAGATAAAAAAATGAGAAAACAGAAGTTTTGATTGATATGAAGTTTTCATGCTTCTTGAATTCAATCTTGGCCAACAGTCTTTAAATCCCCTCCCCACCTCTCACCTACGATTTTCCGATTCCAATCCATCGAAGGGTATGCGAAATATTTCCTGAGGCCTCCTTAAGGGATGACTTGAAAATCTCTCAATCCTAATCGAAATATAGATATGGATTTGCTGCGGATTCCATTTCATGCCAGGAAATATCTCGTGCGTAAGGGAGGAGAAAGCGCTGGCTCTGCTTTCCTATCCGAATTTAAAGGAGCAATTTTCATAAGTCGTGAATCGACTGTCTAAAACCACACGAAGGAATGAAAAAGTTTTAATGGGTGACACTTTTTCGCTCTGCTCTCCCAAGTATACATTTACTTAAAGTAAAAAAGAGTGATAGATTAATCATTAACGACATCTGTTTAGGTAATCCAATATGAAAATCTTTAAGTCACTTTTTTCTGAAAAATGTCATGGAATGTGCAAGAAAATATAGTGTGTAATCGATCATACCATTCATAATTTGGATACATTTGAAACTACTTAGAATGAAAGCAGAGTGAGCTCTCGGGAAGCGCAGTGGGTAGCGTGTTCGCCTTCGGTAAAAAAGTCCACAGTTCAACTCTGGTAGAAACGAATATGTGCGAAATATCCTCGAAACACTTGTAGCTTTTCAATTGCGGTTTCTTTGAACGCAGTTAAGCAATAAAACATACTTAAGTTGGACAAGGTGAAATGTCGTCTAAAGAACATAAACAAAAATACTAAAGTTATAAAATTTTCAAATAAAGACGAAATAAAAAGGAACAATCATTATTCAGGACAAAAATTTCGAAGAATTTTTTCGTTAGANTTAGACGAAAAGCGGATAACGAAGAGTAGTATTAATTCTTTCCCTCTCATATAACTTTCAATGCATATTATTTATTTTAAGACGAAACAACGCTTAACACGAATGCACTTTATTAATGGCAGGTAAAATATTCCCATCAAATTCTTCGGATTAGATGACTCGGCATTTATGGTGGAATTTCAATCAACTCATATATCATGCTTCTGTCTCTTAAATAGCATTTAAACACTGTTGATGACATTTTGGATACAGATAACGTAACCAAATTGGATAAAAAAAAGGTCATTCTAGCGAGCCACTTATTACAAAAAAATTGATAAATTAATATACATTTTATTTGCTGAACATACATCAGCTAATATGCAAGGAAAATGTAAAATTATGTAAGACACTCATCAACATGACCTCTTCAGAAGAAAGAAAACTTTTCAAGGACATTCTTACATGGAGAGTTTATATTTACTAAAATACCTTTCGATCGGCTGACAAATGGCAAACAAGTTTTCTAGAAAAATACGCAATATGGCGTAGCAGAGATGCCATTTCCTAACAAAGACTTATTTTCAAGGTGTACATTTGATATTTTTCTCTGCAAGCCTTTTATGCAATGCAATGCAATCTCTCGGATACTTCCAGTAACAATTGTCCGTATTCAAATAATTTTAACTTTTTTAATGATGGTAAAGGAAAATAAAATGAAAACTGTTATATTTTAGAACAATTATTTAACGAATTCGTCTTCGCATGTATAATTTAGATGCGAAACAACCGTTTTAGGCGAAAATCAGGCAACTGAAGAATGGCCTGATGGTTACACGTGCTCTATCTCATAACTGACTGACAAATACAACCTCCGGGTAGAAAAAGGTTTCTCACCCCTCTAATAGAATATAAGTTAATTTAATTTAACGGGTCATACGCAGGCTTTAAGGAAGGAACGGTCTAAATATATTCAATGACATTTTCATTGTGGAGCTTTACCTAAGAAACTTGTTACTACATAATAATCTTACTAAATAATAATAGCATCATAGCGATGCTATGCTATGCATTGAGACCCCGGTTTTGTTTTTCACATTGTTTCCTTGTCGTATTTTTTGGTAGCGTATAAATTAAAGTGTTTCTCTTATTTCCTTTTTCTGTAATGGAATTCCATGAAGTTAAGGCCGAAACCATCGATGCTATGATTACCGGTGATCATGAATGATGATTGTTTAGAGGCATAGAGTGATTTAGCATCGAATATTTCCCATAATACTTCTGAAACTACTACGATGAAAGACATGTTTTCAAAGTATCCGTAATGTTAAAGCACATTTATTCTTTCCGTGAATGAATGCCTCCATTGAGATTTTCGGTTGGAGATGGAGCGGCGTGGAGGAGGAGATTCCGAAGTGAAAGTATCTCAAGGCTGCGGAGGAAATTTTCGCTCAGGATGAGTGGAAGAAAGAAGACTTCTAGACGTTTAGAGAGAACAGAACTGCCTAGAAAAAAGGAAAGGGCTCCGCTATCTGACGTTATGTGTTACAGCTATGGGTGGATGGAAAATGTTAGGGTAGAAATAAAAGGGGAAAAAGTGAATTCGGCAAGAAGTTATCGCCTCGAATTCTGAAGTTCGTGTATGTGATGCATAAAATTCCGCAGTAACTTTGCAGAGTTACGGTTCTTTCGTCGCGAAATAAATGTCACTCTTGATGACTATAAGACTTATTTGAAAAACTTTACCGAAGCAATTCATGAAAGCGTTTTCCTTGTTTTCCACAGGTTTGACTTCGAGCACATGGCTATCCATTTAGAGCCTCGCCTTTTCAAGACAGCTGAAACGGCTCACAGGTAAGCCTTATAGATCTATATTGACTAGAGACATGCAAATACATTTTCATACGATACTCTAGTGTGAAAATATTAATATGCTGTGGATACTTTTAGTAAGAAATATAAGTATTCCTGATATAGGTAAATAGAAAGAATTTCCGTGGCGAATGATTACTTAACAAATTGTAAATTTGTACTTGATATCTCGACAAGCCATTTAAATTAAAACATTGATAACATGTTTTCATCGTTAATTTGCTAATGAACGTAAATACCTGATCACGTATATTATACCTGCCCAAGAAAGAGTAAATAGTTTCATTAGAAAGTGTAATATTTCAAATATTTGAAATGGTACTGATAAACCTTAAAATAAGGTAAATCCTATTTTCTAACGTGATAGCGAACCATAGACTAGAAATGGTAGGAATAATGTTTCATTTGTTTTTTTTAAGACCTCAACTGTTTCGCCAAGAAAGTTCAAATCGTCCCATAAATTTCTTTGGATAAAAATCCTATTAGTGTAGTCTATTATTAGTCCTCGACTATGTTGAACTCCATAATGAAAAGAAAATACATACTGAGTAAACAAAAGGTATTAATGTTTCAAAAATACATCGTCATCATCATGAACCTCTAATCCTCAGAGAAAGTTAACCATACAAAGGCGTCTTTCTATAGAGAAGCGAGTAGACGATATTTGCGAAAGTAGAATTTGAAATTGAAAATTTCTTCGTCCCTCCCTTCCTCCCAACGAGTTTAAAATTCCGGGCCTTCCCACTCTTGAGAATGTATTTTTTCGAGAGAAATTGATCATAGCGCACACAAGATGGACTCATCTTCTGGTCTCTCTTTGTCTCCCGTCTCTAAATATTTTTTGCTTTGCTCCGTGGATATCATCCGCGACAGACCGTGAAGCGGTTATAGAGTGGACCAGCACAATGACGCAAAAAAGACCCAAGATGTTGCAGAAGCTAGCAAATCAAGAACATATCCACTCTTCTAGGATGACGAGTTCTTTCCCGTTTGAAATTTTTGTTGCGATCAATTGCGAGCGAAACGTTGCAGCAAAAAATAGAAAACGCCGTTAAAATAGTGGGAATAGATTTAGACGAAAAGCGGATAACGAAGAGTAGTATTAATTCTTTCCCTCTCATATAACTTTCAATGCATATTATTTATTTTAAGACGAAACAACGCTTAACACGAATGCACTTTATTAATGGCAGGTAAAATATTCCCATCAAATTCTTCGGATTAGATGACTCGGCATTTATGGTGGAATTTCAATCAACTCATATATCATGCTTCTGTCTCTTAAATAGCATTTAAACACTGTTGATGACATTTTCAGCATTTAAAAAATCATAATCGCAATTTAATCTTTAGATTTCTCTGGTTAATTATTTATTCATAATAATGATAATAACTTCTGGGGTGAAAACGGAATTTGATAACTTCGATTCTAACAATAATCATAATTACTTTTAATTTTAAAAATTAGTTAAAATTTATTAATCACTCTTTTTTACATATTACAATCAGTAGGTAAGTGCTGGTTTATCTCACGCGGGTTTTATTTTTATTTTTTTTCCTGGGGTTATTTTAAACGTTTTTCTGCTGTAGATATTTTCTCCTGAGCTCCACTTCTTTTATCCACAATTATTTTTCTATCCTTATTGCCTTTTGTTACTGTTTATTAATTAGATATTTGTTACATTGACAATGGGTAAATGGAAGAGAAGACTTCATAGTATCAATTTTGCCCAAAATTTAAAGACTATTTAATTATTGAGGAATTCCTCCTAAATATAATCCCGGTTAGCTGAAACTGGAACCACGGACCTTGGCGTTGGAACACTTAACATCTGTACTGGTACCCACTGCTGTAGCCGGTCATGTATGCACTTCAAATCTATAATTATGATGCTTTTTATTATAAAGGTACTACTATACGTGGGTCTCAAAGCGGCGGGTTACGGTAGCAAGAAATACTGTTACTACTAAACTTTTGCGTTAGTCCCTTGAATTTCGTGATTACGTTTTCCACTGTAATGAGATTGCAAATGATGCTCGTGTCAACATAAATTGTAATCAAGTTGAGGCTTCTTTTTCAGCGGATATGAGATGTAACGGAAATAAGAAGAAAGTAGAGATAGACCGGAGGAAGCAGAATATAAGAACGTCGGATGTGGTTCAGAAGATAAACAGAAACAGAAGATGAAAACGTCACCAGAAAACTCGATTCGGAACGTACGAATCGATCAAGAGAGCTGAATTGCTGTAAACTCGGCGCGGGTGAGAGGGTGAAATATTTATACGCCAAAAGGGTAGACCGAAGCAAAGAATGCATGAAATATGTATGGATATTTGTAGGCCAGCAGAAATAGAAAGTATCGTGAAGCCGAGGACAGGAAAATTGTAGGAGGATACTAAGAAAAAAGTGACTTTCCTAGGATGTACAATGACAGATGTAGCAGATATAGAGCTGACCTTCCATTGTCTTAAGTAAAAGACATAGGCAAAACACAGGAACACATGCACATTCATCCCAAAGGATGGAATTTTTGTGGAATATCAAACCCAAAAGATATATGTGCTTTTTCTTGGAGAATAATTTATCGGGGTAATAAATTCAGGCCAACGCCAAGGAAGAAGTGTACGGTCGCCTCTTCAAAGTTATGTAATCACAGGTAGATAGATATACATTACGAAAGAGCAGGTTTGTTGTCCCTTTTGGAAGGCGACGAAATTCAGTCGCTTGTCTCACACTTTTCATTCGTGTTCAACGTTTGATATCATTGCATATTGATTTAAAAATTATGCAACGGCTCCTTATGACCCAAAATGCCAAATCATATCCTACTGTTTCCAACCATTGACTGCCTTGCTTCAATCATTTAGCTTCTTAAAATATTGTGACACATTCCAATCATTGAATCTCAGAAAATTTAGAATAGGAGAAGCCACCGATGATTGAGTTAGTTGTCGTTGAAAAGAATTCCAAAAACCATCAGCAATGTTTAATGTTTATCATGAATTTCTGTTTAGAATTTATTGTTCAATCGAAAACAGTTTTGTCCCACGCAGAGACTAATTAAAATTAAATATTGGTCAACTAATTTGTCAGGAAGGTTGAAATCATATAAATGTTGTTATGAGATATCTAACGTCTCGGGTCTAGGAAGACGTGGGAACCAGCTGCAACCATCAAAAGAAACCAAAACCTCAGACTCTTTAACCACCAAATCGGAAACTTTGCATGTGCAGTCATAATAATTAGTATCGAATGGCATTCCATATAAGGCATAGCTTTATATTGAGAATCCAACAGCTTAGCTAAGAAATACTCGTATATAGGGCTGTTAACAGAAGAGCCAATATACCTCATGGCTTGATCATTCTTGGGGATTTTTGATAAGTATATAGTTTGGGGATGGTAGAATCATTGTTGATTTTGAAGTTCATTTCAAAGAAAATCAGAAAATTTGGATAAATGACTGGACTTTACTTTTATCCTAATGTTACAGATATAGCTGTGGTCATTAGACTCCGTGATAAACGAAAAATAATTTTCAAAGCCTTAAATCCCCTTTTTGGGATGTATTTAGAGTTCCGTTTCAGAACATGAAACATATTACAAATAATTTCGGTTGTAAGATCATATATGCTGGAAGACATAAAGACAACTTTGCCGTTTATTAAAACTGCATCCATTATCATCCACGTAACAAGAAAAAATAGCGAGGAAAGATTACTCTTCGAAAATGAAAAGATTTTACTTTTTCCACGAAAAATTGTTCCCGGCAAAAAACTCGTGCCGATCGATAAAATCGGACCTCATGAATAAATGTATGAATTAGCAAGCACCGCGACTCCCTGTTCTGTTTATTTTACTACAAATTTAATTAGGTAAACATTGTCACAAGGAAAAGGGGCGAAGGAATCTTTAGTTGATTGATTCTCTTACTAAAGTGTACCAGCTTGAGTGATACTAGAAACTTTACATCGAGACCTATATTAGAGCAAGAACTTACGCTGACGGATTACCTGGAAACTTAGATCACTTCCATGTAAAACGGAAATGCAAAATTTCGACGCTGGGAGTTTTCCAAGCGCAAATATACGTGACATTTATACGCGCACAGAAATCGAAACATCATCTCCACCACATAAAATATCTCGTATCAGAAATATCTCATAGCCCTAATATCGGAAACAATTTTCCACTAAAAACCGTTGTAGATGAACGCTTGAATCCTCATAATCCTCAAAAAAATGTACATTTTTGTCTTTCTCGATGAGGGCACAATATAGAAACAGGTGACATGCCAATAATACCCCAGCAAACATATTCCTTCCCAAACCTTAGCAAAGACCGTTCCGATAGCCTAAAATATTCAGAGAGAAGTATAAAAGGTCTGCATTCGGGGGAGGACTGTGTATATTTTTTCATTCCCCATTTTGTATCCTTTCTCCTCTCATCGCAAGTGGCGCTGCCATACGGCATATCTGGAAAGTGGGAGGATTCGCTCGCGAAATAAACGATTACCTTCGTTTTGACTGCGATTCGAAGTAAACAGGGCGCGCCCTTCAGCAAACACGCGGCGGATTTCCGATGAAAATTCTTGGATAGTGACGGGAACTCGAGGTTAGAGCGGGGCGGGGTTAGGGGGCCTTAAAACACGGGGGCAGGAGGTTTTTACATTCGAGACCTCCGATGAAACGATCTCGGCCCCTTCGGCGGCCCGAAAAATTATCCTTGCCTCGCCCGAGTCCCCTTCAGAGTGATGTGACCCTGATTCGGGATTCGGAGAAAAACACGACTCGAGGCTTGCAAAATTTAGGCGGAGTAAATAGACGGAGAAGATCAGCAGCCGTCGCGGCGGATCATTCCTATTTTGAGTTGTTTTATGGGCTCTTCGAAGGTTCTTTTTTATGAAAAGCAGGGCATGCAAAAGCGTCTTGTATTTAAATAGCCGATGCGGTGCATTAAGCTTGCAATTGGAATAATGTACTCGGAAAAGTAATTCGTCGACTGTACTCTAAAAGCAGCGCTAGGTTCACATTTAGAGATGACGAATACTATCCTGGAAACAGATTTTTTTGGCCAAGTGATTAGGCTCGAAAACAAAGATCGCGGAGTCAGGTAGGTTGCTATTGAAGATGTATTTGTACTCTGCAAAGAGACAGACATTTGCGTAAATAAAAAATCGGATAAAAGAGAATTAAAGCAAATCAACGAAACAAATACCCGCGGGAGTTCTATCCGCAACCTCTGCGGTGATTCACTACAAAATCTCTGGTATTTCTACAGATGAATAAGTGATAGCTGTCAGAGAAGAACAAGCATAAACAGAAAAATATTCAAGTAAATTCGGAATTAAAGAATGCGTAAATCAACCTCCGCACCTATAGATTAACATTACAGCATTGAGACGGGAACTAATACATTGGAACTTTATGCTTGAAACTATGGAGCTTATGCCATTAATTCAGCTCCTGAAAAGCATTATTAGCTTATTGTACGCAAATCTATCAATACAAAAATTCTCAGGCAAACCACTCCCAGACAAAAGTTACCTGCCTCTACATTCTGCCATAAGCCGAAAGGCAATTGGCAGGGTGATAATGTAGAAGTACCTAATTATGCTAGAATACTACCGTGGATGAAAGGGGTTACCCTGGTGGTCATCGAATGAAATTATATTATTAGATAGAATTTTTTAAGATTATATGAAATATCATGTGAATAAAAATGGTCGATGGAANTACCTATATTATGGAACGATTGAGAACAATTAACCTATCAGCAACTTCTATATTCTTTGATTTGCAATCCCATTAGTTTAGGATATGGACACACAATGTAAGAAGGACAGAATGAAATTAAAAGTTAGATCAATTTAGAAAGCTGCGATATCCTACAAGAGCCACTACCAGTGGGTTGAAGAAGTAAGTTCCGTTAATGACACCGTTATGCCATTTAGCTAAGAAGACCTTCCAACATGAAGAAAGCCTACAGGTTAGAGCATTATGCTTACAAGTTTAATCGGAATTCGTAGCTTAATTTCAAGGACGGACAAGACAGTCTTTGAATTTTTCATACAACTTAACGTAATAGGGTGACCTGGACTTCTCAATTTGGGTCTCTATCGGAAAAAGTGTCGTTAGAAATAAAATCTAAGTTGTAAAACAAGATATAATATAAATATTTGCAATGTAATTGTTAGGAAGAAACTTTGTGATAATATCATTATGAGAATAAAACATCTATCATAATTAGAGCATTATAGAAAAACGTATATCCAAAAATAATTACATTGACTCTTTTTTCAATCTGGTATAAGGTCTCCGCCTTGGAAACAGAGAAATGAGGAATGGGATTTTTTATATGGTGGAATATGGGGGACCTACTCGCCCTAGTGACGCTCGCATCGAATCCCGAGCGAAACATTTCAAAATCAGGGCGTCCCTTTTGGTCACGTGATCCCTCTTAAATTCTTAACTCAATGTCTCCCTAAATAACCGAGTTTTACTCCCGACATTCCCGAGAATTACATTCCGGACGAACTTATGACCCTCGAGAAGCGGAAGATGCTCAGCCTCCCCACTAACTCACCTATTCTTCTTCGACCACCCCATTCTTACAACTCCTCCCCTCATCCTCCAGGAAATCCCATCCATTCCTCAACAATACCCCCTATTCCATCTTCTCCACATCCTTACCCGAAGAATCTTCCGCAACCCATTTCTTCCGGTTCGACCAAACCGCAAAAGAGAAGTACGATTTGCCGCCCCAGAAGGCTCCGGAACAGAAATCTTTATTGGATTTCTTATGAGATCGAAGGAGCGAGTTGGAGGATGGCGACGATAGATGGCAGCACCGCGGGGGAGAGGGAGGAAAATCCTCGGTGAGATATGGTTTAGCTTTCGTGAAGAGGTAAACTAGGACACGGAAGGGATGGGAGTGATTTGAAAGGCCGAGGAGAGCGGGGCAACCTCGAATAGGATTTTCCCGGAGTAATGTATATGAAGTGTAAAAATACGGAAATGTAAAGGTGCAGTTTCGATTCAAATCCACTAGCAACTCCTCCGCAATGCATTTACGGCGAAGGATGTTTTATTTTTTCCTACGGCGAATGACGAATTATCAACTACTAGGTAACCACTTCGAAATGCATCAATATATCACCCCAGTAACAAAACCTTAAAAACTGAACTTCTTTCCAAAAATACTCTCTCGTCAATGAACTCTCGAAATGAATATACATTTTTAATTACATTAATCCCTCAAGGTCGCCTTCGCGTCGGTACAATGTACCAACGCGTCGGTATATAGAACCGACCCTAACGAGCTTAGTTTAATTCCCTCTTCTCCGTTAATTTTAAGGTATAAATGTTTAAATTTCGTCAATATTTATTCATTTTCCAGTACTCTCGCAAAAATTCATTTATTGGGCATTTACAGGAATAGCTTAAACGGTAACAATAAACTAACATATACAAACACGCCCTAACAGCGAAAAATCTGAATAGCCGGGACACGAACCGCAGAGATCTTCTAATATTAAATGTAGGTTTACAGTCTAATGTTATTGCATCAAAATCGCATTAAAAATCGGATATTTTCATTGACTACTCGTTTCTCGCGGGGTAGAGAGGGATTTTAATTGATCCGTATGTGAAGAGTTAAGACTTAGAAATTTCATCGATAAATTATATACGCTAAGAGATGTCTAACGACACTTCACGAAAAGGGTTCCGTGGACATGATTTGCTTCTTCCCTACTTGCAACGTACGCTGGGATTTAGGAGTATAGTAATAGTATTTTAAAAGTTCTTGCGCAGCTGAGATCATTTCCCATATGTGCGAAATGACCTTAGTTGTCGATGTGCTTTTAAAAATACTACTACTGCTACCAACTTAGATATCTGCGATCTCCGTTTGAGTTTCTGGTTTCTTCAATTTAGTTTCTACAAATTTAGCAACGTTTATTTACGAAGAGTAATTTTCGTGAATTTAACCCAATTACGCAGTTGAATTTGTTTTTTCATGCATCCACGAAAATAACGTAATTGGAATTTATGGAAGTGAATTTGTGTTGCGAACAAGAAAGTAATGGGACTTTAATTACGTGGAATTATACCGAAATGCTGAATGATTATGGTTTCTTAAAATCGTGGAAAGCTCGTGTATTACTATTTACTCTATCCCCAACTTCACCAAAAACTTAACTTGAAATATTTACAAAATAGCCGTAGAATACAGAAACTGAATAACAAGGGATTTAGGAATTCATTGTCTCACAGAGTCAATTTTTCAAACGGTTAAAATAGCTCACTAGAAGTATCTCAAATCCGCATATGTTGTTTTTTTCTGAGGGATTAAATTCAACAACACGATGAAATACAAAAAAGCAATTTAAGTACCCGGAACTAATCCCGCTGAAAATATGGTAGATGAAGCTTTTACGTCTCAATCGGTTTACTTTACCATACAAAATGAAACAACTCCCAATTCATTTCAATACAACCGAATCAATCAGCTTTTTGCAGTCTGCGCCATCATTATACATCCCGATACGAGCGATTCTTTCAATCCGCATGAGTGAATCGCGATTCATTTTCCACGAGGAATTACGACAAGAAGTAAAGTAGACGATCGGAGCCGCGAGTGATCATTGGAAACTCTCCAATTTATATTGAAGCAATTAATAGCGCGGAATAAAAACATTCTGGCGGATCGAGTTTCAATTTGCCACTAATATTCCGGAGACCGCCGAAATTTAACGTCTAATTTATCGACCGCAATTTTCTGTTTAGGCTTAAGAGGTCACGCGGAATGTACAGACTTCAGGGGTCACGCACGTTCTAAATGATCGTCAAAAATGAACCTATATAGTACATACTATATTATGTTATTTGTTTGATTTTACTTGGGAAACATTTGAAACAGATATTAAGTTTGTTTTTAGACTTTGAAAATGGTTGTTATATATTTTCAGTGCTTGACTCGGTGTCAGGTTAATTTACACACATTATGCCTATCTACTCTATTTACAAAAAGACACATCTTTCTTCGGTGCTTGAATAGACTCGAAGTTAGCCTAATTTAGACACATTATGACTATGAACTCCATATAAAAATGCATCTTTAAGCTAGGTCCTTCTTTCTAGTAGAAATGTAATAAGAAATAAAAATTAAATAATTATATGCATACAATGTGATTAATAAGTGCAGTAGATGATTCGGTCTCCTAGACAGTGCGCGACTGGTTACGAAAAGTTTGCAAGAAATCGGGAGAAAATTCGTTGCAAAATAACTATTGTTCGGACAGTACTCATACTTGGTCCTATTATGCGAGGTACTTCACTAGCGATAGCTGTTAAGGTATACAAAATCCCGGATAAAGGACTGATACAAATGGTTTAAATCGAATATGTTGGAGCCTCCCGGTCATTTAGAATGTGCGCAACCCATTAAGGATTAACAGCGCAAAAGGAAAAGAAAACGGGGTGGGATTCAAAGAGGAGAACTCTCCGAATACAATCAATCGCTGGCCCAGACGAAAGCGGAAAATGAGGCCCTTTCCCGCAGATTCGGTCCAAGGAGGAATTTGATACAGTGAGGTTCGAACCCCCGAAATGGGAAAGTCAGGACATCACACCAGAACGGCATGATGGGAAATAGATGAGTTCGCGAGCGATAAAGGGGCTCCTTCATTGCCTTTGGAGGGTAATTTCGGGAGTGGGCTGACGCTGTGGACGGTACTTTAACGGAACGGCGCGCATTGCAGAATGAAGATCGAAGTCAGATGGAGGTTATGAAGCAGAAGGGACGCGCCTTGGAAACAGAGAAATGAGGAATGGGATTTTTTATATGGTGGAATATGGGGGACCTGATATCCCAGATCGTCATTTTCATTCCGAATACCGAGATCCAAATCCTGATTCATAGGTATCGCGGGGACGATTGCTGACTGCTCCTTAACGGAAAAAATGGCAGAAGGTGAAAGTAGAGGAATTACGATCCAGAAATATCCACTCGGGAAAACTGCTAATGGTGGACGTCCTTTCACTTCCTTAGAAGGAAAGATAAGGCCATGAGGGAACTTTCACGGAGCTTGATTTAATGAGTTGAAGTGCTATCTGGCGGCACTCTGGTGCAGCTCGATTCCTTTTCGATATCTTAGGCCATTGTGTCTCGGGAAAGGCAACCTGTTAGAAGGATAGGATGTAACGCAGGGAAATAATTAAGACGACATCTCTCGGTGTGAATTGAGAAAGGGATGGAGAAGATTTGATTTTCGAGATCGCATTCCTAAGTCCTTAAGAGGGGATCGTCGAAAACTTGCTGTACTTTAAATAATTGGAATTCCAAAATCCTATTGATTAATTAATTAAGTAACGAACATCTTTCTATTATGGATATGTGTAAATCGTAGCTTATAAATTACTTTCGTTGCTTGATTGAAAGAAATTTCATGATGTTTGCTTTGAGTATTTGTTGTTGACATTACTGCAATATATAAATTATAGACATAAAGGGAATAATTTTGCTATAACTTAGGTTACACTTGAGAATGAATACATTTTAGCATCTGTGGATCTGAAGAAAATATACGGATATAATCAGTGATGACAAAAATATAGCAACATGGAAAAGGTTTCCAATATCTGCGATATTTTTTTAACAATTTCATGAAGTCCTCGCCAGAAAAATTATTAAATTGAAACAATTCCTGTGATATATGGTGGAATTGGTTCATTTAAACAAAGAAAAATATAAATGGTGTTCACAATTTTGTGACAAATCACACCTTTTATGTGGAAATAGAAGAGAAAATTAAATGAAAACATTCAAAGGAAACTAAATAAAATTCATGATAAAATATGGAAAGAGGGATGAAATATGTTTGCAAGAAAGATAACATCAATAAAGATGATTTGTTTAAGTTCTAAATAATGTATTAATTATCAGCTACAACGAGCAAAGAAAATACCTCAGGAATACTAAAAGTACGATATGAAATGATTCTTAAATTCGATGTACGATTGAACATATGAACGGACTTGAATACAACGATCCAATTAGGTCTCAATTTCGCCGAACAAAGTCTTTGTATGTCCTTTTGTCGGATCTGTTTATGTTTTGAATGATGCTTGCACTTTTTTACAAAAAGTTCAGAAATGAAACGGATTATACACTGGAGAAAAAAGGTTGCAGTTTTTATGACAGTATTTTGAATCGACCAACATAGAGAGGATAGCAAATCAGCTAACGAAGGTTTCTACGGACAAATGTGATTCCACATCAAATTATCTTTGTTAAGTATCGCCGAGAATCACAGAAGGCTTACTCCGAGCACCTTTGTTTAAGTCTATATATGTCTCCCGCTAACTACCTTACGGCATGTGGTAGGGGGTGAATGCTCCATGGCTACCTTTTCCTAATCGATTACTTTCGCGTATCCTTCATGGAAAATGAATTCTATAAACTACTAGTTATATGATCTATTTCCCAGATTTTTCTCACAGCATTAGAACGGATTATGTAAAAACACGCATATTATCGGGTGCATTTCCTAAGATCGTACTTTCTCTGAACTTATTATGTAAATTCAGCCTTTACGGAAATCCCCTTCTTCTAAATTCCCATCCTACGTCCTGATGCAGGATGACCTTAACTTGCATCTTGGAAAAAATGCGTTCACGGGCTCCCGGATAGCCAAGTGTGCAACACGTTCGACTTCCGTAAAAGCGATTCCGGGTTCGATTCCCGGTGGGGGCCCACGTGCGAAATGACCTAAGCTGTCGAAGCACTTTTAACAATACTAATACAGATGCGTTCACATGCAATGCGCAACGGGGTTGACAGTTTGGGAAACTTCATTGATTGCATGATATTGAAAACTAATTTTGTGCGGTTTTATACAATCTTTATTGCTCCGGTGCTTTCCATACTTTACTCTAAAGCACAAAAATCCCATCCACGATTTACTTTATGTGAAGGAGGCATGTCAAGATCTGTCTCCCCATGACACCTAAATGCCTAAGACGGGCGATGTACGTATTTATCGATACAGAATGCCGAAACACAAGAAAAATATTAAAAAATTTCACCGAAAAGCGATGAGGAAATGACGAATGGTATTTAAGAGAAAGCTATTCCACAGTCAGCTACTGCTGGCGGTACAACGAGTCCTTAATGATACTTTTAAAGATCCTTTCTTCGTGTTAAAACACAATTAATCATGCAAGAAACACGTAAGAAATGCAAACCGAGATGTTACCCAATAAATTTCCCCGATACTTCATGAATCACAAAGAAGGAAACTTGCGCTCGGATCTATCTTAAGCTACGAAAGGAGACCAACCTCTCGCTGTCCCACTGAACTCTGATATATAATCTCATTTGCCGCCACTTCGGTCACGTAATCTGGAGAAATGAAAAAGTTCGCAAACTATATCAACCTGTTAGCCCTTATATACAATACCCGAGGGACTTAAGATGACATAATGTTGTGTATGGGCGAGTATTATTGGTACATTTCTCGTGGAATGGAACGAGGAAAGAGTAACTCCTTGTCCGTTTGGGAACCTAAGGTTTCATTTTCTTTCGCGTGGGCTGAATTTCCAGCAAAACGTTCATCCTAAAAACTTTCACTCACGTAGATAACCTTCAATGACCTAAGAGGATCCAGATGAAGCCCAATCGAGCATTCTCTTAAGGAAAGTGTTATCTGCTTCCTTAGAGACATTCATAAATCGAGTGCGTCATTATTGGAGACGGTTTTCACTGTAATTACCAATATCTATCCGTTGTTCCATACCTTAGAACAAAACAAACACGGAATAATTTATATTGACGTTTTCACAACTGAGCACTTCTTCTTCCTCCTTTCTTCCTAGGCTTATGCATGTTTCCTTCAGTACATTTCCCTCATCCCAAATCCAAGTTATCTTTCCACCTTTTCCTTCGCCGACCCATACTTCTATTCCCGTTTGGAGCATTGTCTCTTGCCACTCTCATTATCCTCTGTCCATCTATTCTGTCCATGTGTTCATTCCATTCCACCTTCCTTCGGCGAACCCGCTGATTAATATCTTCCACGCGGCACTCTTTTCTTATCGACTCACTCCTTTCTCTGTCGAATAATATTTTGTCGGCAATCCGCAAAATTTTTATCTCCGTGGTTTCAAATAGCCTTCTGGTTTTTGAAGTATCTGGCCTTGCCTCTCCTACATATGTAATACAACTGAAAACTGAGGTGCTAAAAATTTCATAATCTCCCCTCAGCTTTGAATGTATTTAGATCGATCGTGGAAAATCTGTTGAAGAGCTAAGACAGGGTTCTGAAAACGTCTGTAAGTCGGCAAAATGCGACTCGAGAAAGAAATTGTTGTTTGGTCAGTTGACACACTGTATGTATGTACCATGTACAAGAATCCACTATGATAAGAATATTTCCCATTGAATTACTACATGTGTTCAATATTTGCATTATGCTATTCTTATTCGAGTGAAGCTTTCGTCTTACTTTTTTTCTAATTATGTGATACACATAGAAATCTAATAATCTGTTTGTACTTGTAAGAAAAGTATGTGATATAGTCATTTCCGGGTGCTCAGTTTGCTAACCTCCAAAAAATATGTATATCAATACATAAAAGTAGAGCTCTTCCTTAACGCTGTAATCTGTTACAAATAAATATAGGGATTATCCATTTATTGTCAAAACTCAAATAAGGGTTCACTGGTTAGTATATTATCGCTGAAAGTAAAAGCTGTAATAGTACGAAGGTAATATTATTTTTCAATATTCGATGCATGATTTACAACTAAAGTCACGAATGAGGTATCTAAGATCTAAGGTTGATCTAAGCGATTAGTTGCCTGGAAGAGTAAGTTATTCGTCCAAATTAAGCTTGAACGTTCTCATTTTTATAGATTCCTTATCGCTTGATGCTATAATTGGTTCCTATCTATGATGGCATAGAGGCATATCTTACAACATCCTCTATTAAATTCGATTTCGTGTTACTTTAATAAGCATCGGGCAAAAGCCCTAGGTATATACTCGAAGAGAAACGGGCTCGACATAAGTCTGAAAGGACTGGGGCTTGAACCCGGGTTCTCCGGGTAAAACTTTCCGAGCGAATGCTATAACCATTTTGGGATCGTTTGGGAGACTTTGTAAGTAAGGACGGGTGGTTCGTCCGACTGAGAAGCATCGCCCAAGAACTCATAGAAGCTCCGACCATACAAAGTGATGGAAGAGGAACCCCACTTAAGGATAACACTCAAGAAAAGGGATAAGGACGATATTGCACGAAAAGTCGTGCTGCTAGGTATATTCCCGAGGGGTAACGGACATGAAAAAAAATCTGACAGGATTGGCCGTTTCCCTTCGACTTTTCATACAATACAATCTTTATTACTTCCACAGGTTATATTATATAACTCAAAGAACTGTTTAAATTATTAAATCAAGGACCGCGGTAAAATATGCTCAAAAGGTTCAATACTGTGCATACACTAATGCTAAATATTCGTAATAAAGGCAATAAAAAACAACCGATATTTTTCTNAAATATCTTTTGAAATACGCAATAAGAGAATGAGTAGAAAACTTGATTATGCTTCTATAGAGAAAGAAATCTTCCGCATAAATGATACCACAATGATTCCTTCATCTTTTTAAACGCGTCCACACATATCATGGACGATATAGCTTTAAGACGAACGAGAATGCTTCTTCCTGTATCGCCAAATTCTCTAAAGTACACCACATAACGCACTATGCACCATATATCCAAATTCCGACACAATGAGGATACAAAACGCCCCATGGCGAATTGAATTGATGCGAAATATATTACTAAACAGAGAGCGTTGATGCCATGGAGATGGAACATTTTTCCGAAACAAAACACCGTCTACCGATGAATTTTGCGGAGGCGATCGTTTTAAAAGACTTTTTCCGAAGGGGCGATTTTTCAGGGCTTCGAAGGAAAGGAATGTCGCCCAGCGGAAGAGAAAGTTGCAAAAAACGCAGCGGAGGGAAAACCCAAGGGCGTTATAAAGGAAAAATTTCGCGTCAGCGGAAAGGACGGCGAATTGTTATTCGGCAAAGGGAAAGGGGTTCGCGAGGAGGAAAACATTGGGATTATTCATTTTTTTTACGACTGAAAGAGGTGACTTCTGAACGAATGTGTTCCTTTTTGAGGGAAGTTCCGGCAGATCCAAACGCTGGAAACCGCAAATTCGTTCAATTCCGAGACGCTGACGAAAGTGATTGGATTAGATATAGAGGTGTTTGCAAATACGAGGGCGGAATTCGATTACTCAGGGAAAGCCGACGGAATGCCTTTGGAGGAAGAATATTGAAAACTTGCTCTGTCCTTTCATTACACCGATCGACTGAATTCCTGCAATGGTCTTACATTTCGATGACAATTCAAACTGCACGGCTATTGAATATAGAAATTCTGCCACATTAGTCAAATTTCTACTTTGAATGGATATTTACAAAAATCCTCCATTTCTAATCAAATCATCTGTTTCACTTCGTCATTAAAGGATACTTTACGAAAAAATTAATACTACTATTATTTTCTCACGGAGAATCCTTGCAAGACGTTATTTCTTGTATTAAAAATTCCTAGAAAAGAAAATTTCCTTGATTTTCGTGCTAGCTCTTCGTGTATTAATTTACTTTGGCAAATATTTTATCCTCATCATCACGAGGTATCTGCCATTCGGTATTTTCATGCTCCTATGAACACCCTTTTCTTGATTAAGAGCTTATAATAAAAATCAAAAACTTTTCATAGCTGTAAATATATGTTAAACACGAACTTCCTCGATAGAAAACTCGCAGAAATTCATAAAATTCAGCTCGTTAGAGACTGCCTTGACATAATTCTTGATATATTGAAGACTTCTCTCAATCTCCACAATTTATAGCACAATTCAAAACATTGATTTTCACTTATCCCCAGGAAATCTTGCGTCTAATATTTACACAGCTACAAGAGGAATTAATCTTTCTTATTCATCCGACTAATAGAAATATCTTCGTAACACCGCGATCACGGTAGGGATATGCATGCCGAAATAAATATATCTAAGTTTTGGATGCTCGTAAGGAATCGAATTAAAAGAGGCGACCCTCGGGATTAGCTTAAGCAACGATTTATATCCAAGTTACCATCTCCGCCGAATTGAAAGGAGAAAATGGCAGTGGGGGACGTAGAAAATTGGTAAAAAAGGCAAAAGAAATCCCGAAGGGAGAGCACTTAAAAACACGCAAGGGAAGTTTAGTCGTCGGCATTATTTTATTCTTATTCCTTCACTGAGCTTTTATAAGGGATTGCCTGCGGTGCACAGGTGAGCAATTTACGTTCGCGTGACAGGACTCGATGTAGCGGAATAGAGATAGGGCACTAATAGCGCACGCCACCCTCAGCGAAAAGAACTTTTATGTCTATGAGAGAGAAATACGAGAGAAGGATATCGAAGGAAATCCACTGCTGCCGATATGTTTCCTCAAATAGAATGAGTGCTTGATAAGCTGAGGAATGTGCTTTCAGTTTGTATAGGGTTGTTTTCGGTCGAAAGTGAAAATGCTTCCTGAATAAAGTGCCTTGAAACAAGGCAAATTTATTGCTAATGTATTCTCTTGTTAGTACCTAAATACACATTCAGGGGAGGTTGACTTTCTTGAGGCAGAAACGCTTTAGCAATTTAAATTTCTTCTCCAAGAAAAGTTTATCAAAATGGTGTTTTTGGCACACGAAAAAGAATGATGTATAATTATCTTCGTAACCACTCAATCAAATAACGCAAGCACATAAATGTTTACAAATTTAAATGTATGCTCAACATCATGGACTCTAAAGCTAGATTGCATTGTGTCGATAAAATATTTGGAGTTTAAATTGAATGAATTTGCTCCAGAGTTCAAAAGAGCCTCCAGATTCCAACAATTCTATCATTGAGGTGGCAATCAAATTTTTGAATGTATGGTATGGATGATGGGTATGGCATAGTCTAATGTAATTTCGTTGAACGTTTCAAGAATATTTGGCCGATGAAAACTACAGTCTAAAGTCTACAATATATGATAAAGTTTTTTTTAAGATTGAACCTCAAAAAATGGAAACATGATAATATGTATTTTGGTGCGCTAACATTTCACGGAAGCATATATATATCGATTAAAGTTCTTTTTCACACGCGTGCAAATACAATTCTCACGGGAAGGTATAAACAACTATGAAGCTACCAAATAACCGTATGACGACATGTTGCGATTTAGCATCTCAAAGATGGCTGATAATGTATATTTTTCTATGTAAAAACTCTTGGATTGGGATAACGGAATTTCCGGTACAACTTAGCCTTCACTGCTGTACTTGCAGATAAAATGAACTCAGTATGTTGAGGCGTTACTTCGTGGAAGGCCATAATACTCCCATTAATCATTCCATTGCGTTTATCTTACGAATACCATATGTCACCAAAAAATGTATTCGTAAAGGGAGGCCAACCCTAATTGGCTTAAATGGCTCAAAACTGAAGATATAATTTAAGCGACAAGTCTTTAAATACGAAAGAAGGAAAACGTTGACTTTCCTTAAGGTTAGGTAAGAAGAAGCGCTAACCACTACAAACATTTCTCTACCCAACCGAGTATTAGAGAAAAATATCTTTTGAAATACGCAATAAGAGAATGAGTAGAAAACTTGATTATGCTTCTATAGAGAAAGAAATCTTCCGCATAAATGATACCACAATGATTCCTTCATCTTTTTAAACGCGTCCACACATATCATGGACGATATAGCTTTAAGACGAACGAGAATGCTTCTTCCTGTATCGCCAAATTCTCTAAAGTACACCACATAACGCACTATGCACCATATATCCAAATTCCGACACAATGAGGATACAAAACGCCCCATGGCGAATTGAATTGATGCGAAATATATTACTAAACAGAGAGCGTTGATGCCATGGAGATGGAACATTTTTCCGAAACAAAACACCGTCTACCGATGAATTTTGCGGAGGCGATCGTTTTAAAAGACTTTTTCCGAAGGGGCGATTTTTCAGGGCTTCGAAGGAAAGGAATGTCGCCCAGCGGAAGAGAAAGTTGCAAAAAACGCAGCGGAGGGAAAACCCAAGGGCGTTATAAAGGAAAAATTTCGCGTCAGCGGAAAGGACGGCGAATTGTTATTCGGCAAAGGGAAAGGGGTTCGCGAGGAGGAAAACATTGGGATTATTCATTTTTTTTACGACTGAAAGAGGTGACTTCTGAACGAATGTGTTCCTTTTTGAGGGAAGTTCCGGCAGATCCAAACGCTGGAAACCGCAAATTCGTTCAATTCCGAGACGCTGACGAAAGTGATTGGATTAGATATAGAGGTGTTTGCAAATACGAGGGCGGAATTCGATTACTCAGGGAAAGCCGACGGAATGCCTTTGGAGGAAGAATATTGAAAACTTGCTCTGTCCTTTCATTACACCGATCGACTGAATTCCTGCAATGGTCTTACATTTCGATGACAATTCAAACTGCACGGCTATTGAATATAGAAATTCTGCCACATTAGTCAAATTTCTACTTTGAATGGATATTTACAAAAATCCTCCATTTCTAATCAAATCATCTGTTTCACTTCGTCATTAAAGGATACTTTACGAAAAAATTAATACTACTATTATTTTCTCACGGAGAATCCTTGCAAGACGTTATTTCTTGTATTAAAAATTCCTAGAAAAGAAAATTTCCTTGATTTTCGTGCTAGCTCTTCGTTAATGTATATGTTGAAATTGCAGATGTATTTGACTTTGAAAGTAAGTTATTTACTGGTGGGAAATTTATCTTTTGATCCGTGAATGTTTTGCATCAAATTCAAGGGAAATATCATTCTGAACAGAAGTTCCTAGAAGTACTGATAAGTTTAGCCGAAGGATATAAAACTGACAGATTTCACTAATGTGCGCTAAATCCTTTATAACAAATACAAAGGAACTTTAGCAGTTTACCATAAAATTCGCTCAATACTATTGTTTATTAAGTACATTAACTCATTATTTGATACAGAAAGTCATCTATAAAACAAGTTTATTGTGAGATTATAAAGTTCCGAGGATTGTCGAGCACTCATTTTGCTAATGGAATAGTTACTAGTATGTTCTAACATTTATATTATTTACATGATAAGGTACATCTTTCTTTACATTACATTGCAAGAATCTAATTTTCTAAGGAAAGAATAGATTAAAGTAACGCATTATTCTGAGATCTATTTTTTCTGGGTCGATTGTATTTGATTCTACTTAATTTATCGCGGAAGCCCTATTCCCATTTATCCTAAGTGCTATGTAGAGGGGATTACTTCTGATTTTATTAGCTCCTGTATCTCTTATTCTAAATCATGAGCGGTGTTTCTCTCAACTGCATAAAAAATGATAACAAAATATATTTATGGGGATGTCCTACCTACAGTTCGTAGTCTGGGGGATTTTGGAGCCGGTATACAGCATTCAGGTTTATTATAGTAGAACAGGAAGAAAGTGAGATGCGTTGTACACTGCCAGAAATCTTTAAAATCGATCTGCCTTAAATATACTATTTATATGGCAATATATATTTACAGGTCGATTTTCAGCTTAGTTCTTAGTAGAGTATTTTGGTAAGAGATATATTCTTCTTAAGATGAACTGGTTATTTTCGTAAAAGCTTACTACTTTTGGCTCTCACTTCCCTAAATATGTTATCATGCATAGCATAAATAATAAGTCAGTAAAGAGCTTCCCGCGAAATAATTTTATCCAGCATAGTGTACAATCGCATTTTCATCATACGGATTTTATTATCAATACATATGTTCCAGATGGACTGACCTAATATTCTAGTGGTAACTTTAGAATATCATTTAAAACTTATTTTAATGCTGAAGTATCCAGTGATACAGTAATATATAGTACGGTAATTAGAATTATGCAACGATGTTGGTTATTACAGAACCTATATCACCTTACTACACAATGCAGTATTACAATCAAAGATTACTTAGTTGAAAAAAAATCTTCAAATATTTCAATGATATCTAACAATAGAAATATCTCCTATCAATTAAAATTCGAAATAATAATACAGCAGTCCCCTAGCTTGAAAAGTAGACTAATTCATTACATATATTTCTCTAAAATAGCACATTTTCTCTCAAAAGCTAAGTTATTCAATAAAAGTTTACTCATATCAAAATGTATACCTTACTTTACATTCCTCGCTGTCATACGTCTTTTTAGGGTTTACAACTACCGTAACTGTCCCAGGCTCTAACATACCTCACCCTATTAGGCAATTCACTGCTCTACCTTTACTTCGTAAACCATTCCATGAGATTTCCCTCTTTTCCAAAACGTGTTAATGATTCACGCACAATGATATATTAGTTATATATAGTACAAAGGTAGAATAAATCAAATGTGATTGAATACATTTAGAGCTAAATCCTATTCCAGCAACAAAATCTGCGCCAAGCTGCTTATTTTGCTGCGTATTTCAACTTGGTACCTAAACATAAGTATATGGTACCACCATAATACAACGTCTTGTTTCATTATTTATAACAAGGGGAATGATAGAATAAAGCTCCGACTAAAAGTGACCCGATGTTTCACTTCACCTTCATTTGAAATTTCACAGAAAAGAGTTCGTAAACACTAACTTTCATAACCATGGACAATTATTTTGAACATAACAATCGTTCTACCCAAATACACACGAATGTGGAATCGCTCGAGGTATTCCGCCAGAGAAAGTTGTACTGAATATTCTTGCATAAATTGTCCTTAGAGGAAGCTTCCTGGGACTAACTTATTCACCGTTTTATCCCTTCAAAAACGTATGTAAAAACAGCGCTGGAGACAAAAGGCCTTTGAAAGAAAGAGGATACTTTCCGGTATCTTTCAATTGAAAATAAAATATAAACCGACGACATCCGTTTCTTTTGCTCGCCAAGGTTTTTGCGAGATGAAAGAAGAAAAGAAAAATGAAATAATGCCTCCATCTCCACTGCGCTTTTATTGGAATGGGACTGCCTTGTGTCCGCTGAGCCACGATTCCGTACAGATTGAAAGCGTATGATTTGAAAATCGGAAGGGAGAGAAGAGAAAGGCCGGGACACAATGGAATCGAGAGGAATTGGGGCGAATCGTCCCTTGTTTTTTCACCACCGCCGAAAGGGAAAGGGAGAGTGAGGTGGAGAATGGGATGAATAGATAAAGAGAAATGAACAGAATTGGGCGGAGGAAAGAATGGGGAGAGACGCGAATAGTGGACATGAATTCATTAGCGGAAGAATGAGGCTTAACGGCGCTACTTGAATTTTAACGACCAACATACGCGGATGATGGAATCTTCAAGTATCGTTACATTCATCACAGACTAAGGAATGGAGATGAAACATAGTTAATGAATTCGTAGCAAAAATACCGCCTTTTGAAATGGAAGGAGAGGATATTGAAATTTGTAGTAACGGTCGAGCGAATAAGAACGAACACAAAGGATAAAGGGACGTGAAGAGGTTTCAGGAATCGAACAAAGGATCTCTTACTTAAGAGGCGGGTGCTCTTACCAGTTTTCTTTGAAAATAGCCTATTTTGAACCCACTAGATCAATAAATAAGATAACTTAACCAAAAAAATTTTAACCAGGGTTCGACTGCCAGCTGTCCGACTGTTCCGCACCCAATAGACCAATTATATATTTATTTATCAAACGGCATGAGGATGTATAGGAAAAATCATTTTTACCAGTAGTAACAATTACACTATCAGTATACTACAACTATAAGTAAATTTGCGTATAACTAGATAAAAAAAGACAAAAAAAAAGCCTCGATCCTGGAGGCGAGAGATTTTGCAAAATTTTGTCCGATACATGAAGTCAACCAGCGAGTTCCAGAGAGTTGGCCAACTTTCTATTAAACCATTTCTCAAATGCATTATCCTCTGTTTATAAGATCGATCACTTCTTTCAATCAAGTTCTTGTCGAATCTGTATCAAAAAGATATTTCGTACAGTAGGTTATTACTCTATTTAGAAGCTCATACTCATTGATTATTGAATTAAGGGAAAGGATTAGGTATTTACTTCGCGCATTGACGTATGTGTCTTAAAACCCTAGGATAAACAGACGTGAAAATTTTCAATTTTACTGGAACTCGAACCGAGGTCTCCCACTTTCCGGGCAGATATTCTGGAATGCTCTATGGGCAATGCTAGAGGCGTTCCACATAGTAGAAAGTTCTACCTGGGTTCGAGTCCTAGTCATGTCGCTATTTTTTCACATCTGTTTATCATTGACTTTTGAATTTATGACTTAATTGAGTTAATGACTTTGACTTTACCTGGATTCTGTAATAAAAAGCTGGTAAGTAAAATAAATATACTTATTCAATCTTATTACTGCAAATTATTACCACCTTTGATGCAAAAATATTCTGATTATAACTGAAAAAGACAACCAATTTCCCATGCGCTTAATTTCTAAGAAGATTGAGTACAACTACTTTTACTCCCAAAACGAACTCACGTCTCGGGAGTTTCTTACATAGTGACCTCTCGCAATTCGACTCTAATCCGTTACCGAATTAGTGTCGATATGCTGGACCCAAATTTCAGGTATATTCTAACAAAAGTATTTCCCATAAAAACCTATAAAAGTATATAAATTCGCTTTCAGAACCTCTCGGAAAAATATATTTAAACAATATCTCCGGTGAGTCAACCTTATTTTATATAAAATTGTTTTGTTATTTTAATATTTATTCAAAACTGGTCACTCGGAATACCAACACAGTCTAACAAACTACAAGAAAAATAATATACACCAAATAACTTTGTACGATAAACACACAGACACAACACTCAGTACTAGGGTTGCAGTTTTATTAAAATTATCGGGATATCCATACTCCATTCAAGTGTTATTACGGAATTTGTCTCTTCCCCACCTTCCTTATCTTAGAGCTTCATTTACACTTCCAATTCGAGTACCTAAGCAAATTAATTATCTTCAGGAGTATTTCATCTATTAGGATTTGGTTGTCTACAGCGTCAGTCCAGCTCATGATTGAATTCGGAAAGCTCTAGCGGGTTTGTTTTCTGTGAATAAGACGATACCGGCGCAGGCTGTGGTTGAGGAAAGCCTGTGAATGCATTATGGAGCTTACTCCATGCTTTGCTAATTCAGCAAGAGGGCCCTGGTAAGAAGATGTCTTCCTAAGCTACGATGAGCTTAGACCCTTTCCCATTAGTTCGCAAATTACTCTTTCACGCCTTAGTTTTGGACATATTTCATCCCGCTTAAGCCCGTTTCCATTATTTATTCTCACCTTAAAATTGTTCATTTATTCTAAATGTAATTTTAACCTAAACTTACGGTGAGAAATGCTTAAATATTAGTTTCAGATTAAATTATCAGAATTCAACTCGCCATTATTCCAACCTTCCAGCATTTCTACTCAAAAGAGATAAACCAGTGATTTTAAATACGTCAATTAGTTAATAAAAACATTTATAATAATTATTTTCAATGCCGAAAGATGGTAATATATTTCCGAAGATAATAAAGCCGAATTAAATGAACAATAAAGTTAAAATTCAGAGTAATGTATAAATAATGCATACATAACGGTACAAATATGTTGACTAATATCTGCAACCCCAGCTAGTTACTGGTCAGGTAGTTTTTGCCCCATTCCCGTGTGGGTGATTTCTCACATCGTGGGTTTTCTACATAAACCTTCAGCTGAGATTTCCCCACAATCCAAACCTTGTGTTTTTATGAGTCTGTTATGTATCTAGTCTAGTATGAATCAGTTTTTATTTATCAACTAAACAGCCCATTAGTTTGTATCTACTATTCATACGAATTTTCTAGTATAGATGTTGGCCAGATATCTTGCATGTGTTGATTTAGTTTTCTAGATGTAAGTTAATCCTAGCCAATTGTTTTCAATTGTAAGTGTAGTGTCATTACCATCTAATATATCTAGAGGTTAGTTGGAAGAGAGGCCTTTTTGGTCTAACCTCGCCGTAGAAGAAAAATAATAAATATGATAATAAAGTTTACAAAAAAATTTATGCTCAAAAAGAAAGTATTTCTACGTTTGTTTTGAGGAAAAACTTTGTAGGTACGTTTCAATATATTCTACCATAGTGGTACGGCAGTTAACGGAGTTTTCGAAATTGGAACTGCGCTTCCTATACAGTAATGAGCTTGTAGAGTGGCTGAACCGAAATGAACATCTCGCACAGGAATAAAAACGCTTAAAGAAAAGGTTAAGTGAAAGCGATAAAAATCCCTTGAACGACCTATCTTAAGTCGTCACTGAGCTGAATCACGCCATGGAATCGTAGAAACATTTGTAAATAATTAGGGGAGTCGCATAGCAGAATCTGTAGGGAAGAAAAAAGCGCATTTGCATACGAATGATAGGAAAAGAAGGGAGGGAGATAAGAAAGGGATTACGAGTCAAAGGAAAGGGCGATAAGAAGAGAAATAACGTGGAATGGGAAAGAGAGGGTAACGACGGAGAGTAGATAAGAAAGAATGATGAAGAGGAGAGAGAAGTGTTCTTTCGTAGGGAACGGAAAGGAAGAACGGTCGTGAGGGAGACTCCACGCACAACTCGTGTGCTTTTTAGGTCTGTTTTCACAAAAAAGAAGATCTCCACGCTTTCTATTACATATGTGGGCATAGAAATTGATATGACGCCGGAAAGGGGAACGTGACAAGAATCTTGCAATGCTGCTTCGCCGCCGGAGAGACATTTCGGAATAAAAGACGGAAGAAAAGGAGGGCCAAATAAAAGAGTTGTCGAGCGTAAGAATAGCATCTTCCTTTATTTCTGGATGCATCGCGGGAGCGTCGCACATTCTTTTTCGAATTGAGTTGTTTGCGTGGCATTTGTTTCTTTATTTCGTTTAGACGGACGGTCGCAGTTCTCATGGAGAGGAGCGCCGTCGGAAAAGCGGCGCGAATTCGGGAGGGCGGCTTATGGAAAAAGGAAACTGAAATGTGCGGCCAGCAGGATGCAAATGCGCGCAATTAAAGACCTTAAGTAGAGTATCTCCTGAGAGACCGGAACGGTGAGAGCTGAAATTCCGGTGAAAAGCTCGTGTAAATCCTCTTAGGAAAATTAAATGCGAAAATTCGAAAATATTGAGAGCGTTCTATAAATAGAAATTAAAATATTTAAGGCTTTCTTTCGGAAATTTGAAGACTTAGAAATGTTAGAAAATGGAGGATTAACCGAACGAAAATAGAATCATAATACGTGTCTGGGTTGTAATGTTTGATCACAGCATCTTTAGGCTTGTTTTCCGCTACCAGAAACGACAAAGTACTGTATAACGTAAATCAGGTGTGTTCAAGCTTAACCTCATGGAACGGTGCCATATGCTGAAGTAAAACAGCTTAATTATTTCCTCCGAATAAATCTATTCCGACTAGTTTCGTCTACGCTGTATTAAGTAAGTATTTATTTGGCTCAGCTAAAATGAATGACCTAAATCTAAGCATGCGGAGGCGTAGCAAAGGGGGTAGCTTTGGGGGTTCAAACCCACCATGAGAACAGAACTAACCATAAACGGAAGCATGCAAGAGGATATCCTTACGCAATTATGCCATAAAAACACCAATGGAGATTCTCAGGGTACAGATGTTAAAATAAATCAGTTAATATTTTCATTAGATATTTGATGGAAGTATTCTAGCCTCCGAATTGTAGGGAATACACTGTACTCCCTCTCACTCTACTCTCACCGTTTCCCCCTATCTTTTCTTTTTATTAATATTTTTTTATTTACACTAAAACTAAATTGTTTAAATGTAAGAAGGGATTCTTTAGTCACAATCTCGCCCGTAATAAAGATTTTTCTATTATATTCTACTCAATAGTTCTAAACCCCCAATTATGCAATGTCTACCCAACCCCCAGTTATTTACTAAATAGCTCTAAACCTCCCTTCTCATGAAAAAATCCTGGCTATGCCCCTGCACGGGTGTAAGTATTACAGCAAAAATTACAAATTAACGATCTTAATTTAATAAAGTAACATCTGGATTACGTGAAATCGAAACTAGCTATGTTAGCAGTAATTGTCTTTTATAACTCCAAATCCATTTCCATTTATAATTTACCGACTTTAAATCCAAACATGCGAGATGTTTATTTCCAAGCATAATCCCATGATCAAAGAAAATTAATTCGTATTTTCCGAATGAAGGCCTTCGAGGAATGAACAGTTTTCACGGAGGAGACGGAAGCTACGTTCTGATATTGGGAACATTCTGAGAAACGGATTTTACGCATCTGCGATTTCATTTTGTTCCCGCACAAACTTCCTTCCGTCCCAGTCAATCTCTTTTCCCAGAATTTGAAAGGTAAAACATTTGCTTTAATTAAAACCTCGTATTCCCCTGAGAATACACATATGTACAGTTATGTATTTTCCTAATGAAACGGTGCCTAAAATTTTCCGGATTTTTTTTCCAACATTTGCCGAGAAACCGTGGGCATGAATTGTGCTCAATAGTTGTATGTGATTATAAAAGATATCCGAAAATCACAATCTACGGAATGATAACATTTATCATGATATAAATTGCGCGTAAGGTAATATCCATTTCGTTGTCTCTGATATAACTTGTATCACTATTAAACACAAAAGGATTCGAATCGGCGCTTTCCAACCTTGGGCACTTGTTCCCATTGGAGCATATCCTGTGGTCAGGCGAGAATTGGGTAAATAAGTCAATTACACCATTGACTTATACATTGTATTGCCAATGTCTTAGCTATTTTTTACTGATATAATGATCGTTTTAAGAATAATTCCGTATCTCCTTTGTTTCGATCTTCAATAAAAAGATTTAGTATTGTCTTTCCGACGTCCTGAAGAACTATTTCTAATGGTTCTGCGAATCTCACACGAGATAATGGCGCGCGCTGTTTAAATATATGCATTCAAAGAGAAAGCGGAGGAAATTAATTGAAAATATTTTCCGTATGTACTAAACGTAATGCAGGAGAATAAGGAGGGATATTTTTAGGGTTAAATACAATAAAATATGGATATGATTTTCTGAAGAAAACCGAGAATTCTTGCGATACTCTTGCACCTATCTCTTACGCCTGCAGTTTAGTCACACGGTATCATTGAGAACTAAAATACGCTCAAGGCTAGTAGTAGTAATTTAAAAGTGCGTCGACAGCTAACTTTATTTTGCTCGTGAGACCCCATTGGAAATTGAACCCAGAACCGTTTTCACCGAAGCCGAACGCGTTACCCCTTCCAACGATTCAGAGGCAAAAACCTTACTCTCGAAAAGTTTCATAAAAGCTTCATTTCACGAACGACCGCTTAATTGCGTCCGGATAGCCCTCTGACGAAAAGTAACTCGGCCGTAATCATCGAATCTGAAACCGTATACGAAAACCCTTTCTCTAATGCGACATTCTTGCACGTAAAACACACGTATCTCGAGCACGGCCCATTCTGACGTGAGATAAAGAAGGTGCGGCACGCGGAAGGTGGAAAAACAGAAAAACACGGAATGGCCCAATCGAGTTTAAGTCAATGTCCTTCGCACGCATGTTGCCCATTCCATCAAAAACCAATGTCGGGAGGGCACAAGCGGTTTCTATGGAATTTAATCCTCGCCTCCAGAAAAAGGGCTTCGAAGGAGCGGGAATGGAGGAATAACCATTCCGAACAAAAGGGATAAAAGAAGAGAAAAAAAGGGAAGCCGATCGTTTTGCGTGCAGTGAAATCAACTTTCTTCTCCATAAAAAAAAAAGATTTCCCTCTCGCGTCGTTCCTCCTATTAGGGATATTCTTCTCTAGCATCATTACGGACAATGGAAAGAAAAAGGTGTTAGACTTGGTACTTAAAGGTGCGCGCCTTAAAGAAAAGCATAAACGGATGTGAGAAGTAACGACATGACTGAGACTCGAACCCGGGTCAGCTACTCTCCAGGCAGGTATTTTAACCACTAAATTACCATACCGTGCCTCTTCTTCAGTTAAGGGAACACTGTGCTCCACATAGTGACACCAACCACCACCATAGGGTTCTCCCTTGATGCCGCCAATATGTTATGAATTGATGCTATGAGGGAATTCACTCAAGGATGATGATGGCAATTTCTTTACCACCTTAGTATGGGTTAAACGAAGTAATGAAACTTTGTATGTTCCACAGTAGAACTACTGGTTCTACCTAGTTCCGAACTAGTATAATAAAACCTTGTATGTTCCACAGTAGAACTACTGGTTCTACCGTGGTATATACAGAGTTTTATTTTGTTACCACCTTAGTAAGTGATTCCTTGAAGTCCAGCAACATGTTAATTTTAATAATAATCGTTTTTATTTGGGCGAGATTGAGACTAAAAGTCTCCTCTTCCATCCAACCATTTTATAACATAAAGGATGCAAACAAGGGAAAGGAAAAGGTTCGAAACATTGCACATATTGGTGTGCACCTTTAAACCTAAAGATAAAGGTGAAAAGTAACTCGAACTTCGAAGGGACTCGAACCCAGGTCTCCTACCTTCCGGGTAATTAATTTAATTGCTAAACTACCATGCTGCATCGCTTCCACACTGCTAAGTGAATTATATTGTAAGAAATGTAAGTGGCGCTCCCTAAAGTGGCACCAACCACCGCCAGTGGTCCTCGTCGAGGCAGCCCACTCAATCAAATCAAATCAATCAAATCAATTTTATAAGGAAATCTACCCAATGATCAGTGTGGAAGAGACGCGGTATTGCACTTGTGAGGCCAGAATACCAGCCTAAGAAGTGGGAGACCTGTGTTCGAGTCCTAGTCATATTGCTATTTTCACGGCTCTTTATCCAAGGATCATTACGGACATTTATAAAAAAAGCACGTACGCAGAGAGGAAGACAAAGAAAAAAGTCGAACACGCGTTTAAAGGCGGAATTAATGAGTACTGGACACAATAGGCGAATACAGAGGAAAATGAAAACTGAAGAGAAAAGGGAGACAGAGAGGAGGCTATTATTTTTTCAAATCCTGCTTTTTGTATTATTTTTCCTCCCTCGGCGGCAAGGATGCAAAGTGAGATTAGATACTCCTTTGTTTCGAAAAGAAATATTATTTTTCTGCCCCTGCAGTCTCTTCCTCCATACACTCTTCGCATTTCTCTCTTTCTCCTTTTACAACGATTCCGGGAAAGACAAAAGAAAGGCGGCTGGAGAAAGCTCTTCGCAGTTACGCGCGTTCTGGAAAAATGATAGTGTAACCAGGGGGCTCTGTTCAGATGCGGACAATGGCGAAAAAATTATAAGTGGACGGGGAAAGGATAAGAAGAATTGAGAAAGACGGAAAGAGATGGAGGGAAATGGCGCAATAGAATAGATAGAAAGAAAGGGACAATGGAAAAACGATACGAGAGGAGAGTACAATCGTTAAAAAGAGAAAGGTGAAGAGGTGCGTGTGAGTGTAGAGGAGAGAGGAATGTAAGCGCTAACACTGCCGTCGAGGTTTTCTCACTCAATTACTTGCACACGCGGAGATTGTATTTTAAAACTCTGAGTTTATTCTTTAAATTCTCTTGTTAGCAAGGAGAGTTAGAAGAGCTGTTTAAGGAGAAAAACTGCTTCAAATAATCGCAGAATGATCTTAAGGAATAGCAGTTTAATTAAGGGCAGTACTCTTGAGGTGCAACGGCCTATCCTCAAACTGTTTTCTTGTCCATTTCTGAGTTACTAAAGGGCTGTCAAAAGCGCTGTCTAGTGGTTCACTCAATATCACATTCATATCCTTACGCCAATACTGTGCGGTTCTTGTTTCCATGAGATGAATTATATTACTTGCGTCTTAAAATTTTCATGGCTTTATTAGAAAAAGGTTTTTGATTGAAATATACACAAAAAACAGTTTTTTAATTTATAAAATAAAAATCTCACTGAATATAAAATATGCTGCTTTATAATGATCGAAGAGAACTTACATAGCTCACAATTTAACGTAATTATATACATTAGGTTGGACTGAGATAGGTTGCATCAATCTAGTGGAAGTTTTCTAAATCCAATGTGCTCATTGGAGATAAAACCTCGGAGAATCCGAGTAATTATACAACTCCATTCATGCTTTACTACCGTATGTAGAGTAAAAAGAGCGAGTGCATTCTTTTACGTATAACCTATGGAAATAGTGAATACTGCTGGAGTGTACAACATTAGTGTTTACTACTGTTTACTACAGTACTAACCTATTTGCACAGAAGAGAATCTAAATTCTCTCACCTCATCTTATAGTTCCATGGGGCAGAATATCAAAACTGAAATGTTCAGTACCATCAAATTTTCTCAATTAGGAGTCAATTTCTATGATTGACAATAATAATACGAGTTTCGTTCTTATAGAATTTGACATCAGATCGTGCGGTGATTTTTCTAAATTTGATTTTTCCATAGAAATGGAACCTGCAAACTGTTGGAATAAACTTTACATGCGCTTCTCATGCAAGCGCTTTGAATCGTCTATGATCGAACCGGAGGCCAATGCGTACGCGAAAATAAAGAGAAATTGATAAATACCACACAAATTACGACTTACGTGACTCTCACGTAAACTATAGTTAGTCAACGTAAAATATTTAGCAGTGAACTATTGGTATTACAAAACGAACTGTGTCCGACTGGAATTTCAAATACTCTCACTATACGATATAATAATTCCTGTTCGTGCATTTACGACCTTAGTGAATGCCCTTTCTTCCTATGAATATGAGAAATTATTATTTTATCATCCAATAGTTCATATATATTTACCTTTAAGAAATATTTCTCGATATATAGAGTAATACCCTTTCTGAATATTTAAGGTTATCAGTCATCCGATATCACAATGAAAGTTCCCCAACATGCAGCAATCAGCGAGGGAACACCACGTATTTGCGTTCCCGACATTGCTCCTGGAGTCATAAACACTTTGATTTCCCAATTTCAATTGGAAATTTTGGCGCCAATGCGAGGCAACAAAAGACGGATGATATTTACGTAGAGTTCCACTGCCGATGACGTCATTCCGTTGCTGTGTGGGATATTTTCAAAAGAAAAGGCTTCCAAACTCCCAAAATCGTATTAATGACAACCGGATTGTAAAAGCAATCGATTAAATCAACGAGGACCTCTCCGAGGGCGGTGTAATAGAGCGATTTGCGAAACTCTCGAACGACCCTTTCACGCCATATAAATTATGCAATTATGATTTTGATTGGATTAACAATTGTGAAAGCTATTATTTTCTCCATAACCTTATTACAGCTCTCAAGAAACCCCGCGAAAGTGCTCGGAAATGTGTTATTTTGAGATATTTGGAATATATTCGAAATGACGTATGGAATTGATTGTATCATGTGGTTATTTGCAATTTCATTCCTAAATTATAAACCACGTTAACTCTTAATTGCATAAATTTCGCTTTCGGGGTTGACTTCGGATAGAATTACTTTTTGCGTACGTGTTCGACCTAAAATCTAATTCCTCGAAATCCACTCACAAGGAAAGCTAAATCTTGACCGCATCAAAAATATCTGTAAGTTGAATTAAAGTAACAGCATGAAAACGTTGAGATTTAATAAAATCGTTTAAATTTCTACAAAATCCTTTACGCGAAGGCTAAGCCTCAAAAATTCCGTCTGGAAAAAATTACTCTTAGAGATCACAGCAAATGAAAAAGCCATAGCAGGCAGGGACCGGTTTAATCCATCAGGGGCCCTGTGCGTAAAGACCGTATAGAGGCCCCGACTTGGAAATGTGAGAGTAAAACTTCAAATTTTTCTATAAAATACACATATATGCATTCAATATAAGCCTCATCGCTTCACAGCACAAGAATAAATAAAAAACTTTTGAATTACACTAGATAGCACTTCTATAAATTATAACGATAGATGGATTTACAGTTTTTCATTATATAAGTGATGTAGTAAAATGAAACTTGTCGACAGCGGAATCGCACGGTGCGAGCAAAATTTTCTGTTATGGATATGTTTCCGTAATATGGAGGTTCGAAGAACTGAGCAGAGATTCCTATCCTGCAGATCGGGACCGATTGATTTTTCCATAATGGGTAAGTTTCCGCCATATACAGGTTCCGCTATAGACAGGTTTCACTGCATGCTCTATAAACATATAACGTAGACATGCTCAACGAGTATAAATTCCTTCTTAAAGCGAAAAACCAGAACAACTTGCTATTGAGAATTTATTAGCACAGTCTTCTTTGAGACCCTCATAGAGATGAGGCCCTCAGCTAGTAGTTATTGCGCCTAGCTATAAATCCGCTCCAGATAGCAAAGGGCTTTACATCTCATAATCAATTTTAAGTAAGGACAAGGGGCTGTAAATTTAGCGTCCGAAATTCTTTTTGTTACATAACATTTTCCTGATCTCTAAACCCTTCTTAATCAACCTTTATTCCCGGAAAATAAGTAAGTTTGAGGTAAAGCGCGTCCTTGAACCTTCGAAAACCTAATTAGCCGAGGATGGAGAACTTCACCAACTTTTCGGGAACACGTTCCAGAGGACCTAAACTACTAAAAACTCCATCTATAATTATTGAATCCTTGAATTTCTAGGGCGGGATATACCAGGAGTGAACGAGAACAATAATTAGCGACCGACCAGGGATTTACGACTCTGTAATTTCCGCTCTCAGTCAATTAATGCCGCAAAGTTCTATCATCTTTTGCTATTGACATCTAGTTCCGCTGCAACTCTCTCTGGCGGCAGCTGACAGCGACACAAATTGAGACCGTGGCCCATTCGACTCGCAAGAATTACCTCTGCTATAGGAGCACCTGGCATTCTGAGCTACCCAAGTAGGCTTAGCTCACCGTATTAAACTTTAAGCTTTAACCGTAAGAAAACTTTCTCGCCTCCGCATATAACCCTTTCTTCTACCTGCTTTATATTCATGAGCTATTTCCCTTTCTCATTACTTTCTCAGAAACCTTGGGAAGTCCTCTTGCCACTGCAAGCGGAAATGGGGTATTTATCAAGGTGACTTTCAAAGTCAAATTCATTTGCACCAAGTAATTAGGTTTTCGTATGGCACCTGAAGTTTTGTCCGTCTTCGGTTGTTGCTTTTGAGTTAATCTTTTGATTTTGTTAATTTTAATAAACGATCAAGATTAAGGCGTTTAATAGATAATAGAATAGCTTCATCTATGATGAGGAAATGATAAAATTAGTGAAGGAAGAGACAGTGAAAACGTTTTAGCTATGAGAAAATTATAAAAGCCACCGTAAAATAAATTCAGAGAAGGAAAGATGACCTAGAAACATTGTCATTGGGAAGATTAATATAAATTGTTAGAAATGTATGAAGGTTGTATCTAAAATCCAGTGTAATGTTTTCAAATATTTTACTGGATAACTGGATTAGATACAACCTTCATAGATTTTTGCAATACAACAAATATTGCATTTTAGATACAACTTTCATAAATGTTTACAATTTATACAATATAAAATATTAGCGTTGTAAACATTTGTGAAGGCCATATGTAAAATGCAGTGCAATGTTTCAAAATATCCCGTGAGTATCAAATAATTTCATGTTAATCCCCACGTTCATTTTTCCATGCTACAGCATGCTTTCTTTGGTTGACTAAAAGATGCGTAGCATACTGAGCACGAAGCCACTTGTCATTTTCATGAATTATTTGAATCTCTTGTACAAATTCTGTATTCGTAAATAGCTGGCATGTCAAACTGGCAGTCGTATGTGTAATTTTTCGTGACCAGTAGCCGCGATGCGGTGAAAATAGAACGATAAGTTGTAATAAATTTAAACATGTAATCAAATTAAAGCAATACAATAACAATAGTGTATTTTTAAATGAATTCACTCAACTACATGTGTTTTAATTACCCTACCTATATTCCTGGAATCTCACTTCAAAATAAAATTTAAAGAAAATTTGTGTGATGCGGCCCGTGAGAATCTTACCAGTCGGGATAGGTCTCGTTTTTTAATGAGTTTGACATGCCTGCTATATAGAATATCGTCAATAGAAAATTTTCCATAGAATTTTTTGTTTATTCTAGTGTTACCACAACAACTCTTAATAGGAGTACTCCTATTGAGAATAGTGGTACATCACCGAGAGGACAATAAATATGACAGACGAAGGACGATAAGTAACGGATGTTTGAAAATATAAATTAAAGGAGCACGGGTAGTACGATTAAACCTATTATTCTAAGCATTAGCACATAAGCACTACGTTGAATACACACCAAAATGTTCGATTTTCGAAGGTACTATTTTCCTAAAATTCCAAAAATTGATATTCTTCCGCGAAATCTTCAGTTGAACCTAAATTATTTGCCTCCATTAACGACGATTTTAAACAGTGAGCCGTTTACTAAATCAGAATTTGTTTGGTATGGCCGATGGAAAGGACGGAGTGGTCGCAAATGGAAAGCGCACTGCTCATGCGCCGTGAACAACGTAAAATGCCCGATGACTCTCCGCCTTAATGATTCACGTTGCCATGTTTCATTGAAGGCAATCAAAACACTCCGCACTCCCGATCTTCACGGCCAAGGCCTACTTTATTTACATCCGTTGCTAGTGCTTTCTCCGCCGACTTTCCTTCCATTATTCCTCCAACTCCATCTCACGACCCCGCGCTTTTGTACGCCAATGCTGCTTTTGCGCGGACGAATGTCAAACCAGCTGCTCCCGTACGCAAACAAATCATCCCCGTTCGGAAAGGACAGCTGGACGACAGGAAAGCAAATTCGATGTGTAACGGATTAAATTAATGTCAATTCTGACAGCAGTCGTAAAAGAAAAATTAAGCCAATCACATTAAAGCTTTAAAAACGAAAAATAAGAGGATTTGTAAATAGATTAATCTATATTTAGTGATTCTCGGTTTCGTTTTGGAGCACTCCATCCGTTAACTTGGATCACATTTTATTTGCTAAGAGAAACTGGGTCAAAGAATCTGGGTTAAGTGGTCTGTTTAGAAAATTGGAAATATTCTTTTTTCTATCTTGGAGAAGTTGATTCGGCAATAATAGATAACGTGCTTTTGGTAATTTTAAGCCCTTGATATTGTTTTGCTAAAATAAGAGAAGACTAACATCACCGAAAAGTTTCATAAGGAGCAAAATATAAGATGCTGTTTTAAACCTTTTTAGTATGATTGAGGCGTACTTAAGCTAAACAATAATGTGGACAGCCAAAATATCAAAGAAGGTGATGCATATAGTAACACAAGAATATTCATTGAATCAGGGAATATTTTTTTCTTTTCTATGTTGAACAATGATAATTTAAGAACTGGAGGTTCACCCGTAAATATCACACGGACAGGATGCGGAGGAAAACACGTGAAACCAAGTGCGGAAACATCCCGACGCGTGCATAAAACCTCGAGAGCACAATGAATATCACTGGCGGAGTTTTAGTACGCACACTCAACGCATTCGGCAAAAACAGGCATCCGCATCTAGAAGTAAAATGAGTTATTGATTCAGACTACGGCTTGAGAAAAGCATGCAGTACTTCACAGTAGTATCCAAAAAAGAGTTAAACCTAGTTGATGTGAAATTTTAGAAAATATACCGTTTCTGAGGAGAAGTGCTTCGAGTCAGAGAGTGCATTCAGTTTACCTATGAAAAAAACACTCTTGCTGTGTCAATGTGTGACAGTTGATAAATTGGTTAGTTACAACAGTTTGTTTGATGAATTTCCTCACTGAAAACCGAAATATATGACATTGTTTTATTTCATAGAATATTCTTCGTAGGAGTCATAAAAAGAGGTCTACGTGGGCAGGAAGTAGGAAACCGTTTGCTCCAGGAAAAACTATATAGTATTGACTAAATGGTATATTTTTACTCTGATTCTAATACGCTTACTCCTGAATTTCTGGAGCATAATAGATAGAATAGAATAATAGTAAGATATCGAATATGGTAACCTCTCAACTTCCACAGGAGTGAAATCGTGGACTCCGCTCCATGCATTTCTGCAGATAGTCTTGATCTAACTAAGCTACGATGATAATGGAACTGCACTTTCCAGCCGAAAAACATTCAGCGCTGTATTAACTGATATAAGGACGTAAGATGTCGACCTCAATATGACCGCCGGACGAAAATTTAAATATTTAAAATGATTAGACGGTGATATTTAAAGATACGAGTACATACATGGACCGTGAAATTAATACATACTGCAAGACTTTTTTCCTAAAATTGAAGTATAGGTAAATTAATTTAATTGACTATTCTCAATACGTTCATGATTAAATTCATTCCTAGATGGAATAAAAAAGAACTGGAAAAATTAACTTTTACTAATTAACTTTCTTATGTTAAGATTATTACGAGTAGAAACTGAAAGTTTGGGGGAAACATTCATTAAATAACTAATTGACTTCCAAGATTATATATAGATATGTTTGCTATAATCTGAAAATACCTATTGGCGTGCTCCAGATTTTATTAAAAGTATTAAGTAAAATCACCAATTAAAATAACAATCTCTTATTTATTTATATTATAATATCCTCAGATGAATGTAATTAACTAAGTTCAATCCGCTCATGAATAAATTCATTCCTTGATGGATTAGAAAGCAATTGGGACTTTTTAAAATAAAGCAGAAAGAAATATTTCAATACTTTAAAAAATTACTAGAAGATGATTTCATGGAAATTTTCACTAACTAATGAACTTCCAGGATTGTAAAAATAGGATTGCGACAACCTGAAACCACTTATTGGCGTGTTCCAGATCTTCCGGGTGTTACTCCCATACGTAACGGCATCGCTGATCAACCACCTATCTATCCGCCCTGACTGTGAAGTAACATCTTTACCCTCGGTAACCCACTTTAATGGACAGACATCCGTTAGAGAGAGGGCATCTTCTCCCTCCTATACAATTCCACGGCGGCTCATTCCCTTCATCAATCTCCCGCTCCGGCTCCCATTTATCGCACCGCCCAAAGTACCCCCCGCGACCTCTCCAATACCGCGGCACTAAAAGTCGCAGGCTCCTCCGAAAGAAGAAAAAAAAACCGCTCTTCTTTCCCCCGTGAAATATTAAGAGGACGCAGGAGCACCGTGTTGAAGAGAAAAAAGTAGCTGGAGGCCACTCGCTATTACGGGAAAAAGGGAATATCCTAACTAGAAAGGGTTTCGCCAGGGTAAAAGGGGAGACTTTTTCGAGGGCAGCCCTCTCCAGCGTCGGCGGAGTGTTAGCAGCGGGTAGGGAAAGAATTGGGTCACTCAATCATTTCACCGCGAGTAATGTCTGGGCTGGAGTGGAGAAGGAGAAAAAATAAGCACGCGAGAAGTGCCAAAAGGGTAGAGGAAGCGATTAACGAGGAGGAGCAAAGAAGAAAACAAGTGCCATTAGTGAAAGGACGGATTATAAATAAGCGCGCTTTCTGGCTTCATTAGTCCTGATGCACGGTCGTGTACAAGGGCTGGAAATATGTAATCCGCAATCTTCTTTCGTCCCGTAACATTTAATACGCGACATCTTTTCAGCTAAGTTACCTTGTTTTTGGGTTCAGATGTCAACAGTCCATTTCTTTGATTTACTCATCCAAGTGTACGTTGGCCCGTTTTTTACGCTCGAAACTCAACAACTGGGCTGAGAAACCCGTAGCTTTGATTTTATTACGATGGGGAGAACATATTTGAATGGTAGCGTGTGCTAATATACATAAATGTCAGAGATTTCACCCGAGGAGTGGGCCAACCTGCCTCTTTGGGGGCCGCAGATGGATTTTTTCTTTGGGGGAGTGGCGTATGAAGCCTATTTATGTAGACCAATAAGGAACGATGATTGAGGTAAAACTCATTACTCTTAAAATGATTGTTCCTACATTGTATAACCATTCTATTCTGTGTTCAGAATCAAATAGGCAGCAATTAAAATGCATTCATACTTTAAGTTCTTTCGAAAGGAATTCCATTACACTTGCGTAAAAATATAATTAGTCAATATTGCTTATAAAATTGTATAAGAATTGAACGAAAGTGATTTCGGGTAAAATAGTACGATTTCCTTCAGCTTAATTACTAACATAACCACAGAAAAAACAAAAGAGTTGCATTTCATAAAATCGCAGGATTTTGATTATACATATTATAGTTATTATTATTATTATTATATTTACACAGATATGTACTTTTTTCACATAAAAAAGTACATATCTGTGTAATATTTTGACTCGGTTTTATTTGAATGGGTACCTTAAGTTCTCTAATTCAAGAAACGGAATTGTTGACGTAACAGTAAGATCTTATCTTCGGATATTTCTAACGAAATCAATAGTACCGCGAGTATTTGCTAAATAATACACATTTTAAAAACAATAAAAAGATATAAAACTTTCACTAATCCATGATATCATATAGGTCAAAGAAATTATACACAAATGGATTGTAAAGTATAGCACGTTGTAGTATTTTGTGCATTTCCGCTCATACTTCCTGCCTGGATACACCCAACAAATACAAATGCAGATATATATCCCTGACTGTTCAGGGATCCAGTCTCTCTCCGCACCTATTTTTCAAGCTTTTTTCTATCAATTCTTATTTATTCCTCTCCTATATGGACCTTGTCTTCCGAATCTAGCCTCTCTACTCTCGATCGAGTCTGAAATTTCTTTTTAAAGATAGTTTGTTTTAGAGTGCTGTCTTATAGGATATGTCAAGGACGAACATTTCTAAAAACATCTTTATCTTATTTGTAATAAAACCTCTCATACTTTTTCTGATATTGCTTTCTTTTTTTTTACAATATATCTAATGTATTGCCTAAAACATTAATTTTATATCAATTTATACAAAATTTTTTCAGTTTTTACAGGATGATAATGCATTTAATAATAATAAAATGAAACATAATAAAAGAACGAACATAATGCTGAGAGTTAACAATTCAGGTCCTCCTGAGCAAGAGGAGGTGCCACAAAATGTCCATTTAAAAAAAAAATACACAAAGAGAATGTTCATAAACCAGGTTTATGGTAACCTAATTTTGTATTGGCGGTGCAGTTGATACCTTTTGAAATAATAAAACACAGAGCTCTTGTTTACGTTAAGATCTAGCTGTCATTTTTTNTTACAGACTATAGCTTTATAATAATATTTTTAGGTTGTCTATTCCATCTCAATTTTGATCTAATAACATATAATAACATATAATAATATAATTTTAATCTAATAACATTCCTACATAATGTTATCAACAGCAAGGTTGATTCCCCTTTCTTTGTCTTTCTTTTCTCTTTCCGTGTTCCTTCAAGAACGACTCGCCCATCTGATATCTTCGCTTCGAATACCGCACGTCTGTAAATAATAAAATGGTCACACTTCTTCCGCATACCCTCAATTTTCAACTCTTTATCTTCCAATAAAAACCTCGATCTATTTTATCTACTTCTAAAATCAATTGAAACAATGATTGCAAGAGACTGATTTGGATCTCTGTAATGCTGTTTTCTTTAACTTTGTTATTGTTTTGTTATTTATATTATTGTTTAAATTTGTTGATCAATTTAACTGTCATTATAATTATTGTAATCGGCATAGTGCTGTATATTGATGTATTATTAATAAATAAATATATACGAGGATGCAACGTTAAAGGTTAAATGTACTGAAAAAACGTGGGCCTCGGGGAAGGCGGAAAAGGAAAAAAGTGCAGGCTAAATACGAGATGAAAATGAAAAGAAAACAGAATGGGAGAGGCAAAAACAGTCGTTTAGGCGATCTCTTTGTGACGACCTCTTTTTCCGCCACGTGAAGAGGTTCCGGATCTTTCGGCTCAGCTCCCTCAGTAAAAGGAAAAAAAGAGCTTTCCGCCAACTTTAATTACGCGGCGCCGTAGTGCGATTAATCGAAATAGATTAAAACAAGATGGCGGGCATGAGGGCTAATGAAGGAGGCCTCCGCATTCGCCTGCTTAAACAAACTTAACAGCGCTGCGTAAACGACCGGTATTTTCGAATGGAAAAATATTTGTATTATCCAAACAGAATTTGGAGATGCGAGAGAACTTGAATTTTGTAAATAGGGGTATTTGTTGAGTGACGAAAGAGGACTGCGTCGTAAAACGAGTTTCGAATATGCCGAATTTTGTCTTCCCTGAATTTTTAAAGCCTCTTTTGGTGGCTCCGTAAATACATCTCGAGGGATATTTGTTCGCGTCTCACTGCGGTTCGAACCTCAAGATTGTTTCGATATTTTGACGCGTTGCTGAGGAAACTACGGTATGGTTGCTATCTTTGCATCCCACGGAACAGAAAAGCTCAAAATGAATTCAGCGGCAGTACATGGTTTTATATGCAGCCCCATAAACAGGTTGAGCTTTTTAATCGTACATTTTTATGCGTCAATACATTGGAATCAATACGTGTATCAATACCTTATCCATACATTTTCAAAAGATTTATTTGTTAATTTCATTCCATGGGAATATTTTGATTCATAAAGATCTATAGAAATTAAAGACTTCTTTAAGGAGAATATATTATATTTCTCTCCCATAATCTTAATAATTAAACTTAAAACAGCGTACAATTCACATATTCCTTAACAAAAGAGTATACCTAAATTTTTTGCTGTGTTCAACAAGGCTATTTTTTCTAGTAGGAGCAATTTTCGGTGTAGAAAAGACTCATTTCATGCGTGGATTTGATGTTTTATCTTACATTATTAGCACAATTATATATGAATAAATGAATAACTTCTACAACCTACACACAATGAAACACTTCATAAGTAAGAAAAACCTGGATAATCTTTTAAATGAAAACCGATTGTCTAGGAATACGAAAGAACGGAATTTCCGGAGCTTAAATATTTTTTATTTTAAGGAGCCCAGGAATACGACGATGTAGGCTGTTCTCAATCAGCTCTAGGGAGCAAGTGCTTGCAACAAATTCTGAACAAGAAAACACTTACTTCCTAATGGCTGGCGATAACAAAAGAAAAGCAGATACCAAACAGGCGCAGCACTTTTCGCAGAAACATATCAAATCGCAAGTCACCTCACAACGAACTCTTAATAAGCAGGAACTACTGAGAATGTCAACGAGAAGTAGGTTAATAACAAGCTTAACAAGTATATTAATAATTTGGCTGTTAACGAGTTTATGAATGTATAATAAAGTATATCTTTTGTTTCCAGAAAAGGATACTGAATATTGCGTCGTCGACTTGCTGATTAAACCCTTTGTGTTACTCAGGTTCACCTTCAAATTCACATATTCACTAGAAACACTTTATTTATTGCTTGGGGCATGAATATTGTGGCTATAAATAAATCACTGAGCCCTTTTGATTCCTCTTAAAATTAATTTTCTAAAATATTGAATTTTAATCATAAAGATAAAAAAAACTTGATGGGAAAATGTAGGAGCTTCAATGCTTGTTTCTATGTTCAAAGAGCGCTGAAGTAACATTCTTATTGCTTTCCATTCATTCCAAAATATAAGTGACGTCTGATTCACTCTACACCGGAAAACGAGTACACCTTGGAGGAGGTACTCTAGAAGATACCTAATTAACTCCTTTAGATCAAAGCGTTCGGAATCTTTGCGAAAATAAGAAAAAACCACAAGGAGAAACTAAGGAACAATCTTGAATCAAGAAAAGGAGGATTGGGAAGGGTTCCATACAAGGCTACCAGATCCTGTTATTCTTATTGCAGCGGTCCTATTAAAACCTCGTTATTCTGCGAAAGAATCCTTTTGCTTTTTTTCTGCCAGCGTCATAACAAAGGATCTCCTGCGCCGCCCTTTTCAAACCCTAAATATTTAAGCAAAACAACGTAGGTGAAAAACTCCCTGGAAGTCCACGAAATGAAACTAGAAACCCTTACAAAGGGTGCACAAAAAGCGGATGCAATGGCTGTGGGAGCGAAATATTTCGCGAGTGCGCGCCGCTGAAACGTGCGGCTGACACCAGCGAAAGATAACCTAAAGCTGAAAATCTCGTCGACCCAATTCGTGTTCATTGAATTTTAATTCCCGTTTCGTTTTCAGTACGCGCAGCGTTTCTTTATCAGCGTTAAATGCGATTAAAACATTTATTTAACCTGCCGAATAGTCTGGCTTGAAATAAACGCACGCGGGACTGAAGTAAAATCCCCAGCTTGAGTTTTTCCTTCGCTTTAATTGTTTAGATGACTAAATTCACGTCCCACTAAAAAATTCGCTCTGTGTTTCGTTGTTTGTATTCGTGCTGATTTTTAGTCTAACACTACGCTTAAATACGTGGTCCGTGATGAATTTCTTTCCACAGTTTAATTTTAAATTACTGGTCGAAATAAATGAATATCGTGACATTTATATGTAAAGTAAATCAAGTAATTCTTTTATTGATGTGAATTGACGAGAAACTTACATAAGTGCTCTACTTTTCGGTAGGTTCGTGTGCCTTTAATGTTCCCTACTCAACACCATTTCTTTCGCTCCCTGGTAATTTATCCCACCCTTTATTTCATCTAACTACTTTTATCTTCTTTCCGCTATTTTGCTTCTATTCTATCCTCAGTTACAATATTTACCACTCTTTAACGATTTTTGAGATAGAAAAGGTAATAAACTAGTAGAGGAACGAACCATTTAAGTTTTAATTATTAGGTCTTTATTACAGAGAGATTGAGACTAAAAAGTCTTCTTCCATCTAACCTGTCGTCAACGTTATCAATTAAAAAATGAGGAAAACTTAAGAAGAATTATAGAATGTAAAAAGCCTAAGTACGAGAAGTAACTTACGAAATAAATATCTCCAGAGGAGGAGAACCCCCCAGAGAGAAAAATGGTGTGAATAAACTGCCCAATAACTAAATCCTGATAATATTTAAGAATTGATTTATTTTAGAGTTCGGAAAATTTGTTTTGTTCTTTGCTACTTAAATCAAACAGCAGACAATCACAAAACAAAATTACAAAACAGTTACAATTGAGGAGAATCGCATCTTTGATCACCAGATCTGACAACTTCTGCTACAGGAATATATAATAATACAATTTAATTGAATTACATTGCACTGAACTTAGCTTTCTTACATCATTACAGAATATCTAATTTTTTATTTGCGGGGCCTTCGAATAGCCAAGTGGGCAACGCTTTCGGCTTCGGTGGAAGCGGTGCCGGCTTCGGTTTCCGGTGGGGAACCACGTGCGAAGCTGTCGAAGTACTTTTAACAATACTACTACTACTTTTATTCGTTCATCATAAAATATTAACATTCTAAATATAAAATAATATCTGATAGAGGATTCAGTATTCGGTTTGGACAACTTTCATTTCTTTCTGTTAACTTTTATACCTTGAAGAGATCGCAAACAAAGGAAAATAAGATGTGTTAAAAAATGCAATAAAAATATTTTTTTAGTTTATTTCGAGACTGGGCTCCCAAATAGTGAAGAGGGTAGGGCATTTTCCCACTGTGAAAGTGGCCACGGGTTCGACTCCCGGTTGAAGCCAATGCATGCTGAATGAAATAAGCTGTCGAAACACTTCTAACAATACTACTACTAATGATTTTGAGATGGAATAATTCTCATTTCAATCATAACAACAAAATTGTTTTTGAAGAGTAAAGTAAGATATACCAAGCAGATTGATTTGATGATATTACCAAATTTTTTAGGAAATTTAATCTATAATAATGTTTTCTTTCTATGAAAAATACGATTATCGTGATATATTTCGGTAAGTTAATGCTGAGGCATGGATACATTCATACGACCTATTTTCGTGGACTAAATGGAAAATCTTCGACCGCCGAGTAAAGTAAACGGAGAAAAAGCAAAATTTGGAGGGAAAAAAGGTCTCCGGAGAATTATTCCCCAAACGAAAACAAAACGGTTCCCTCGCAGAGTGTTTCATATAAGTTGGAAATGAATTTGGTAAAAAGTAGGCCGGACCGCCTCTAAAGGAGGACGTAATTCGTGACCAATCGAATCGTCTTCGCTGGAGACCATTTCTCCAGAGTGTCGAGCACTCCGATGTTCTTTTCATTCTCAATTCGAATCGAGGGCTCCTTTTATTTTATACTTCCTCCTCCTTGAAGATAAAGTGACCTGAATACGGAGACCACCGGTTACCGAGCCCTCCGATTGCTGATCTATCTCCCGCTCCTTTCTTTTAAAACGATTTCATTGAAGGGGAAATTAAACCACTGGTAACAAATGAGACGCCGTTTAAGGCGATTAGATGATCCAGTGGAATCTCCTGAGATTATTTAATCGGAGGATAAACGCAACTGAAGACTCACTTCCTTCCAGAGTTGAACGCATTTCCAATGCAATGGACATTTCGACATTTCGATTTCATCACGAAAACGATATTTCTAAGTCAGCGGCATCCTACAATGAACCAAATTTAATAATAATAATATTTTATTTCATAACCAAATACAACATTAAAGCCCTGTCAGCCGAACAGTTTGTCGATAAGACGGATATGAACAAAATAATAATAGTAATCCACGAAAGGTCTTCAGTTGCTAAAAATCTGATTGCTGAAAATTTGCAACACTACAAACAGAAACCGATTAAAATATTAGAAAATAAAAAAATTAATAAATTATACTGGGATAGAGAAATCAAGACAGACCTCACTATGAAAGCCAATGGATCGGATATAGTTATCATTGAAAGAAATAACCAGGAAAGTATAACAATTGACATTGCAGTAAATTTCAACTCTAATGTTTAAAGCAATTGCTCGAGAAAAATAACCAAGCACCCCGAGTTAGACACAGAAATTAAAAGTCAATGGAAATAAAAAATGTAACCATAGTTCCCATAATTATATCAGCAACAGGGGTACTATCAAAACATTGGCAGCCCGTTCAGAAAAATTTAACGTTGAAATAAACTTATATTTAATTAAAACATCGGTAATACTGGATACATACCGCTTAATTAGAATATTTTTAAATGAAGACTAATAATATTTGTAATCATATGGAACTTGACATCAGTTCGTTCCCAGAACACCGTCACTTTGTAGCAAGAACGAAGTAAATAATAATAATAATACAAATCAACATCTGGGTAAGGAATATCAAAGTTTTGAGGAGGATATAGTACCATATTACACATACCAACTTTATTTATTTATTTATTTATTTATTTATCACATACAGCATAAAAAGCCAATTGAAAGTGATATTCATAACAAGTAAGCCAAAAAAAAAAAACAACCAAAACAGCAACAATAAATAGGACAGGAAGCAGGAGAATAGCAAGAGGAAATAGGAGGCAGCAGTTACAGTGATCTGGTATGAGTTAGACCTAATTTTATAAAAGTCCCCTTGGGCAAGAAAAAAGGATCAACAGAGGGAGGAATGGAATTCAGCAATGAAGGAAGGCGAAAGAAAAGGGAACGCTTAATAAGTGAGAGTCGAGGTGTGGGAACTTGTTTCTGTTTTAGAGAGGAACAGCATCACCCTCCATTGGGATAGACCTGTCTTTACCAATGAAACTATAAATTATAACAGAGTAGATATCTTACTAATTGATAACTCCAACAAATATGCAATACTCATCGACATACGTAGTAGTGCCTCTGTATCATTACATCTGAGGAATCGAGATGGAAAAGATGGACAAATTCAAAGAGCTTGCACGGTTGATAAAAAGAATCTGGAAATTAATGGACGTTCAAGTTATTAAATAACTGCTCAAAACTGAAGAAAGGGAGAGTTTACTATGCAGTTATAAACATATAAAATACGTTCATAATTATATATTACGACTCAAATAAGATGCTTCACTGTAACTTAGCAAATTCCACGTGTAAATATTTTAAGACATGGTTTGTTATTCAAAAGCTTAACGTTCTACTAATAAATTACGAACGTCTAAAGCGCGATGACCTTAATTTTTTTCGGAATATTTCCATTTCAGATATATGTATTCGGATATATTTTTTCCGGAATATTTCGAAATTTCCATTTTTCCCTCAGTGTCCCTTCCCGTCCAACTTGGTTAAACTCTTTATTTCATTGTTCTACATCTCGACTATCCATAATTAAACGATCCTTTATCTACTGCTTGTCACATCTGTACAACAGTATTTTATTTAATTGTTCTTCATTGGACCATGTTGTATGATTTTTTCCTCACGTACTACTTATATTGTAACCTGTAACTTTATTTATAATTGTAGATGTATTCTTTTTTAATTTTGCCTTTTTATGATTTTTTATTCATTTCTTTTAAATTTGCTACAGTTTTTAATTATCTTTTATATTTCGTTTGTTTCTTAGATGGTAAATTGTTTTTAATCCATTGTAAAGGCCTTATGATGTTTATGGGCTAGTTTAAAATAAATAAATCGATTTTTTTGGGGGCTATTCTTTTCCGTGACAACAATCAGAACAGTTATTCCGCATTCACAATCCAGCAGTTAAGCATTTGCTATTGGAGAAAGACAAGAATGCCCTTCACGTAATCCTCTTTTAAATTTCAATCCAATCGGGTGCCTATGATTATTCGCCTATGCAGTGTCCGATGTTCCATGAGACATGATCCTTAGGATCAGCTCGCCTTATTTAATTCACCCCCGCTGTCTTCCCATTTCTCCGTTTGACTGGAAATCCTTCTTCAAACAAAGACTCGCTAAAAGGCTCCCTTCGCCGACAAACTTCGCCATGAAATTCTCCCACCGCAAAACCGCAGCCCTGCTCCGCCTCCATCCGCTTAAGCGCTAAACCATCGGAGATCTTTCTGAGAGTAACGGAAGCTGGCTTAGAATCACGCTTCGCTGACTCATCGACTGTATTCACTGTGACCCAAGTCTGCTCCATCTCTCTTAAGACTTACCAAGTGACGCATTGAAGGAGAGGTTACCGAAGCAAGGCAATGTCATTAAAAGCTTACCACGTTGTGTTGGGAATACTAGTAGTTGGCTTAAGGATACAAGATCCCTGGCGGTTCTTAGCCAACGGTTAACCCTAACAGACTGGAAACTTGATTTCGGAAACTATATTTTTTCATATCGAGACGAAATTACACAGAACAGAATGTCTAAAATAATTCGCATAATTCAATAACAATAGATTCGACAGCCGTTTACCATCTGCAGTTTTATAAATTGTAAGCTTATCGTCTTCTTCATTCTTCTAACACTAAACTTTTAGAGCAAACTACCTCAGTCCCCTACTTGTCTAGTAAGCCTCATTTCCAATTCAATGCATTCAGTAGCTAATAGAAGATGTAAATTTAAGGTCAATACCTTTCTTTTGACTGAATATTCAAGGAGAGACTTTACAAAAGAGTTAATTTATGTTTTCATTGTTTAATTTTTTGTTAATAACAGTTATGTTATGAATTATTACAACTTATATTTTCTTAAATTGCCCATATTCAGATTAATTTACATGAAGATAAACTACTATTTATAGGAACAGAATCTTGATTTAAAATTACAATTTTTAGGAACAGAAACTAAAATGAGTGGAACGCCTTTTGCTTGCTCTCAACTGCCTTTTCAAGTATATGAATAACTGTGCAGATGTACTTGAATATAACTTTGTATTAAGAAAATGGTGTATTGTCGAATTTTTCACAAAGGTACATAATTTTATATCGGCAAAAATCAGCAAACTCTTTCGGATTATAGTTTCCGGAACTTTGTATGAAATGTGTAACTGCTCACAGTGGAAACCAAAAATTTCTCTTTATCTGTCCAATATAAATTTTTTGCTTGATAAGAAATGTCGTCAAAGTACACAGCTACAGATATTTTCATTACTATATGAGATATATGAGTGAAATAACACGATAACTTACGACTCGGCTGCGAGTTTTCTCCTGGAGTAGAATAATAGAAACATAATTTGGGAGAATTCACATTAAATGCGAAAATATGGACAATTTAGGAAACCAAAGTAGTCTCTTTCCTCCAGAAAACATACATTTTCATTAGTAAAGGGACACGTAGAGCGTTGGATAACTAGGAGAGTGGAAACAGCCGGTGATCACAAAATAAATAGTTCTGCGTACAACAACGTGGACATATGAGAAATATGGAGTAAGAGACCGTAGTATTGCGGAGGACCCCAAAATGCTGGAGAGTAGCGACAGAGCAGATGGAATTCTACTGCAAGTGAAGGAGACGCGGAAATTATGACCTTTGTTGCTAGACAACCATAATTTTTAATAGAAACATTAGGAGAAGCTTTATTAACTTCTAGCCACAGCGGAACATAAAAATGCACTTCTATCTTTAACTCGACTGAAGATAATTTTACAAATTATTACTAAAAATGTCTATCGTATAGCTCAGGAATTAAATGCAAAGTTACCAGCGAAGATAAAAATGCGATTGCATCTTTTTAGCATTAAAAGTATGGCTTCTTCTTGACATAAATTCGTGAATTACTAACTGTCATATTGATTGACGATATTATGATATGCGCGCATTTATTTTAACACGAGAAAATTGGTGGATACATTGGATATCCTGGGGAAAAAAGACGTGGACGACATTTGAATGTAACGGGACTCGACATAGGATCTCCCTATTATCCGTCGGTTGCTCTATCCACTAACCTATCCGGTCGGAACGTATAGACATGCCGTTCAGGAAACTTCGTAGGCAAGGGCGTCCTTCTTGTGTTCATCGATATCGTTATAGAATTGTGAGGGAAACATTTTTAGATTGTTTTCTTTTCATTAAAAGAGCACTCGAAGACTCGGTTGCATATGTATCGTCCTTCCTAGTAATTGTACGTCTTTAGAGGTATTTTCCATATGAGCAAAATGTGAAACATACTTGGTAAGATTAAAAAGGCAAATTGAATGCAATTGTTTTACAACCGTCCATGTTATAATATCCAAGGGAGTTAAGGATGATTAATCAAAAGTTCTGAATGAAGTTAAAGACTACTCCTTTTTTATATTTTGATGAAACGTTGTAGCAGAAGAGAAGCTGTCTACAATATTAAGGATGATAGAAATTATAGTTGAGTTGACAAAATAATCGTTTTTTTGTTTGTCAATTCACCGTAATAAAACAAATGAAATTATATCAGTAAAAACCTATTTTTTATTGATTCATATTAATGATTTGATAAATAATTGAACTCATTTTTTTAACGAAAATCTGTACTCGTACAAAATATCACTGAGAAACCGCATTGAATTTCGTTTCGGGTATCCTTAATTAATATTATCAATACTATATTAAATTATTATCTTCAAAGTAAACTAAAGAATCACTCTGCTCTAAAAGTTATAAAAAATAATTCCAAGCCTTCATTTTACAAATTTATTCGACTTAAATAAATTTTTTTCTCGCTGTTTCACGCCTGACTCAACTGTGCTCCTACTAAATACCAGCCAAAATATACGCATAAAGTACAACTGCGATAACGCAGTAGGAATACTAACGACTGAACAAGTCTCTTTCACCAAATTTCCTCACTGAAGCGTATATTATTAAATTACATCCCTTTATTCGGTCCTTTGAATTAGTGAATCCCTTGCAGAATCCAGAACGCCCTATTAGCATTACTAACCTCCATTTCCAATCGGCCACGCTAGGTAATCCTGAGAGGGATAGAGAGAGTTACAGTGGTGTCATCTGTAGTCAAAAGATGGCGTTCTTTCGCGGTGCCTCATATGCGGGTAAGTATTAATTACGAGGAAATGGGAAGCGGAGAAACTTTCTCTCTTATACGACTTCTACCCAAGAATGAATTTCCAAAACTTTAAAACAGTCTCTGAGATCTATTCTAGCTTGTGCGTCATTTAAATAGATATGAGATTTCTCACAGGAAACAATTCTATATAACAAGAATTCCTCGATTGTCATATTCTTCAAACCGAATGAAACACTTTCGACAATGTTAATAAGTTTATATTCCCTTTATAATTGACTGATAATAGGTATTTTCACTCTCAGATGGGATTTTAAAAGTTAATATTAGTTTTAAATCATCGAAAGAGAACAGAAAATGTTACGAAAAATGAAATGACAATGTAACCATAAGAAAACAATTAACATATAATGTAAAACTATATGAGTTGCACTATATGAATTATTTTCGGCATAATTCTGTCTTTTGAAGTAATACATCAAAGAAATACACTAGAACAGTCTAAGTGAAAAAAATTAAGAGGAGCGCAGGGAGCTGGTTTTATAGGTACGCATAATACATTATGAATATATACTTATTAATACAATTAATTAAGATTGGTGAAAATTTCTTCATCAGTAACCTATAGACCTGCTCTCCATGCCACGGCATTAGGAAAAGTACGTAATATCGGAATCATGTCAGTTGATGCAAAAAAAGGTTTAATCTGGTACAAGAAATGAAATAGCAAATTAAATAAGAATAAAGAAAACATAAGATTCAGTAGCACATAAGGTTATGTTAAATCTAATAAAAATACTTCAACAAAATTTAAGTATGAGTCTAGCATGACCACCCAAGCCAAAGAAGAAATAAAACATATTTCAGGCCAAATAACATAGGGTGCTCGATATGAACAAATGAATTGACAGAATTATTCAAACAATAGTATTTTTTCTATGACTCTTTTCCATCCAATTTAACTGCGATAGAAAAGGCGGCAATATGAACCATTCCGATTTAATTCCATTCCATTTATCCCCTAATCCATTTAACTCCATTAAAATGGGGAAGCGAAACCAAACGGATTCTCAATCAAAATGTAGTATGTGAGGATTAAACTTGGCAAGTGTACCGAGAAGACATACGCATGCCTGCCGGCTAAATATCTTCCCCATTAAGGAAATGTCTTCGAAACCAGGTCATGAGATAATAAAGTATTGATCCCATTGAAGTAAAATAAAATAATCGCGTTTCTGTCGAACACAGGAGGGATGTGCAATGAGCTGGAAAATTTCCAATCAGAAGGTAATACAGTTTTGAAAGATCTTTGAAAATACATTATAACTTTTCTGCGATCACAATAAGAGCATTCAGGATATGAAAAATTTCCTTGTGCGAGGTTTAGAACGTAGTTCTAACTCCACGCGTACCAATTATGTGAATCTTAATTTTTATAATTTTACGTCCCGGAAAACTCAAGCCCTAACCTTAAACGAAATCCTACGAGGCATAAAAACTAAATTGGCTTTCAGCTAATTCTGAGATGTACATGAGTGCAATGAAGAAGAGGTTAATTATAAATTAAATAGAATTTATCGGCAATATACTCTTTTTTATCACTTTTTCCTTGCACAAAGAGTATCATAATGAGAACGAAATATTACCGCCTTGGTTACAGCCACTTGTAAAATTTAACAACGTGGGGGGTCATGTTCGAAACATAACTAAGCTCATAAACCTAATTCCTCCTTCAACGAAAAGAAGGCCACATTGAAAGTTCACTTACAAAGTACGTGCGAGCACGGAATAAATTATTTCATAAAATCCTTCGTTAATCATCAAACATAAAAGTCTCGCAGAGAATCAATATTGGTTAGCGCGTGCAGGAAAACCCCTAGCGAGCCACGTGCGCATAGATACGCTTTTGTAGCTTCGGAACTTTAAAAACTAATTATCTTTTTTACCCCTGGTAAATATCTCCTCTCCAATTAGGAATTCAATTTTCTTCCTCCTACTTTTGTATATCTTTGGATCCTGATTTCGTTCATGGCGGAATGATTTCCTTTCCCTCATTCTCAACTTCCTTTTCGTATTTATATTCTATCATTTTCCATCCTTTTAATTCACGCCGAGTCCAAAACTTTATTACAAAAATCTTGCTCGTATAATCCGGCAATGCGTACGTGAGGATGTTTATGAATCTTATCACAAGCTTGCGAAAATATAAAAATGCCACGTTCACGTAATTAACGACGTGTTTGGAATGATACTTTGGGTTAATTTATACGTTTGTATTTATGTCATAGTTTCTCCTATCTTGCACGCCCGTTAGATTCCCAATTCCTAGACAGGCACGTGCGTAAAGGAACAGCATTGGAGGAAAAAAGTACTATTCAGAGCGCCCCCGAATCAGAGTTGCGCGAAATTTATTACTCCGCAAACAAAACATCTGCGTAAATTCCCACGACTTGCCCGAGAAGCTAGTAAGACGCATAGCGAACCCTCGGATCCCATCTAGTTTTCTGAGCCCAAAATTTCGCCATGATAAACCTTCGGTCCCTCCATCATTCCTCCGACCAACTTTCGCAACAGATAAGAGATAATAATTACGAAGCCCTTAGGGGTCTCAACGTTTTCAGATCGGACTCCCAGGGTAAGCGTGGAGTGAGCAGATGCTGTGGGTCGTTTTGAAGGAGGAAGGATGTAAAGAGGGTCCGAGGGTCCGAAGGGAAAAGCCTTGTAGCAAAAGGAGAACTGTGAAGCAGAGATGAGGGCAAGGAAATGGAACAGCTATTGGAGTCACAGAAGGGGACGTGAGGAGGATGGTTGGAGTGAATTACTTTAGAGAGCAAACATGTGGGGGGGGGGTCAAAGTTTTCTTCATTTATCATAAGCGCTCCGAGTTGGATGGCTCGAGATTATTTAGCAACGGTAATCGTTAATGAGTTCAGGATTTAATTTCTAATTCATGTATCGTTTCTGTCTGAAATATCTCGCTTTGCCCCTAAATGCGTCGAACTGATATTAATTATAAAGCGTACTGGTGGTAGATGGGATGAAAAGGTTAGAGAGCGGTGTTATTTCACTCTGGTCAGGCCCCATCTTGAATATGCGGCTAGAACATGTGATCCAGCGGATGAGACGTAAACTCTCGAACCCGAGAAAATGCAGCGCAAGGGGGTACTATTATCCCAAGGAAGAATGGACTTCAAAAAAGTCTGACGGGACCGGGAATCGAACCCAATAGCCGGCCGGGTGCTCTGTCTGTTGAGCTGTCCCGGCAGAACTTTTCTCCAAGCCATTCGGGATACTTTGTGGGCAAGGACTTTTACCCGTTTTCCTGGTTACAATTAGTTAAAATTCATAAATTCAGGGAAAGTATATTAGCAGAAGACCTAATCGATATTATGCGACCCCCTTCTGCTACTTCGCCTACCGATAATGAGCGTAAAATAAGAGAAATAGATGAGAGAAGAAGTCGTTTTATGGACTCATTCTTTCCGCGAACGATACGCGATAACAATATGCTAAAGAGGTAACTCATTTACAAACCTCGCCATATGCCGAAAGGCGGCTCACAGGGTATTTATATAGATATAGAGTTTAACGCTTACATCGGTAAGGTTAACCAGCGAAACGATATTAGAATGGTGTATCTAATACTGCTTCTGGCCTAACGAAAAAAAATATTGCATGTATAAGTGAGCCTGAGCATTGCTAAGAACCTGGTATTTTATATAAGGTATGAACAAGTCGTTAAGGGTGATGACTACATTTGCCGGTGAATTCATCGATACAGAATGCGTTAATTGCATATGAGATACGTCAAAGTTACACAAAAAGTTAAAATCCATTCTAAGAGTATGCTGGAGAGTTTTAGAATTTTTTGGAATTGGAGTCATTGGAAATGAGCATTAGATACAATTTGAGAGAATTTTTAATATGCTTTCTCCGAATTCTTAGAATTTTCGTCACATAAATCAAGGCATTATGCTACTTATAATTAGGCATAATGAATAATAATCAAATTAACTATTCCGGCTGTTATTACATTGTCACCAGCTGCGATGGCGGAGTGGTAGGCATATTATCAAATCCTCCTCAAGGTCCCGGATTCGAGTTCCGACTAATAGGATTTTTCTGGTTTTAGAAAGGTAATTCTGCCGTTAAAATTAGCACGCCAAAACCAAGTTCATCATCATCAGAAATCATTAAAAACCGACCCCATGAGTGATGGGAGTAAAGCAAAGAAGTAAAGCATGTTTACGATTTGATTTCAATCTGTGGTAAATTAAGAGTACGTATGCTTTGACAAAATGGACAATTAACGTTGATTGCAACAAGGACAATTCCTATCTTGAGCTGTTCCCACCTCGGAAATTGGAGTTTTAGCCATTAAACCAATACAATTATTTATCCATAAATTGCATCATAATACCGATAAAATTATTTTTTAAAATAGTAGATATTAAATATTTTACGCATTTTTTTATTTTCCACTTCCACATTTTTTCTGATTTGATTTCGTAAAATCGACGTTCGTATCAAATTCCTTCATTCAATAACTATTGAACAAATATCTCTATGTTTTTCCAGAAGATAACTATATCCCTGTCTCTTAACATCTTACAAAGAAACTATCCAGCTTGTGTCGCTTTAGAACAGCGATATAAATTGAAATCTGGCAAATGTCTGAGCGTTACGACTAAAATTTGGAATCCGTAACTGTATCCTAAAGGTAGAGGGAAAAAGGTCTTCTGTCAGGAAATGAAGAATGTTCCGGTTGATATCCGATCAGATAAAAATAAGATGGAAAAGAAGTATAAAAAAGGGACTTTTTTACGAAGAGTAAGTAATGAAGACATTACGGGCACGCGACATGAAAGCAAACTTCAGGTCACAGATAAAAGGTCGCGAAAAGAGTTCCCGTACGCTGTTTCAGACAAGAGCACTGCGAAATTGCGCGTTAAGTTTAAAGCGAGACTTTTTAAAATAATGCTGTACTACCTGTGTGAGCCATTAATATTTCAGGAGATGTTTTTCTTTAATTAACGCAACGTGGCGTAGCGTTTGCATATCATTATTCCATCTGCATCACGGATAAAAAACGGAACTAGTGAGTGCAATAAAAATAAGGGAAAATCCTTCATAGCATTGTAATTACGGGAATGAGAGATGGGCTTCGGTGATGCGCAGAACTTAAAGGTAAAATATTCATTCTGGTTAGCTTCGTCTGCCAGGAAATTTATAATCGTAAACAGTCACTGAAAAAAAAGCATGCCAACATTTTATAAACATTCAAGGCCATCTCAGTTATTTTTTATGTTCAATCGATCCTTCAATTGATATCCTTTCTTACTTCTGGCATTGAAATTTGTATTTAAGTTCTCTTAATTGTTATTTATTAGTGTATATTCTCTTTACCATGGATATAATCCATTTAATGGCTTAATGTAAAATTATGAAAGAGTAAATAGTTGACTGATAAAAAGTGAACAATATAGAAAATCAAAGTTAAGTTCAATCGATACACAAAGAGTGGAGAGTGGTATAAATTGGACATTATATACATAGACGTGTAGGTACTCTATAATGTATTTACTACATAAATGAGTTCTAAGTCAATTACTACGATGAAACCCCCTCATGTACTTGTACATATCCGATCCCTTACTAAGTTTAATGGGATTGACCTTTATAAATTTTGATATTTGTGATGAATGACACACAATATCTCATGAAGTGTGAATATAAATATATTATGTAGTGCGCGTACATACGTTCGCATATTGCAGTATATAACTGTATTTATGTACTCATTCCAATTATAAATATAGGCCCAACAAATATATAACAAATTTGTTCCTGCATCACGTTCTCTATTCTGGTTATCGGAAATGTATCAAAAACTAAACCCAATATTTCACTACTATGGTCCAGATCGCACGCCATTTCAGTCTAACTGTCCGCTAATTAAAGGCGAACGAAAAAAATAAGTAAGTTTCACAATCAATCAAGACCCGAAATCAGCTCTCGCCCATTACATAAAGGGAAGCATCAAAGATCCCCCGCGGAGATTGGATAAAAGCAAGATCCTTTGAAAGAAGGCGCCTCGGTAATCGTGCTGATGATCGCATAATTGCAACGGATGATTGATGATAGAGCTTTAAAAAACTCTGCAAAAGCGTTCAATCCTGTATCCGCGAAGGAAGAAAGAAATTATAGCGAAGAGATAACAATATGGCTCCAGGTTGAATTCTCTGCTAGAGTAATTTTTAACATCACCGCCTCTGCTATGGGTTGAGGAAATCGTTACAATAACTTTCCGATGGGGAAGCTGACGTAATTGGTAGTGATTTGAAGAACTCCTTGTCATAAATTTAACCTGATAATGTTAAACATATAAGAATTCCATATTCCGCATCAATATAACATTATTTTATGACTGAAACGATTGTGCCGAAGGATAATGTGCATAATATAAACATTTCAAAGCTTCACTGCAATTTCAAATTACGTTCAGCTATTAACTTTCTACCAATGAATTTTCAAGTTACTTAACGATGAAAAAGAATAGTATCGATACATCGTTTCCCTCAATCATGCTAATATGCAAGCTAAGGGTTTCTTAAGCAGTCGATATCTTGCTAAGACTCTAACTCCACAATACGTACACCAGAAAAAATAACGATACGTTAGCGTATTTCCCTGAATCTGTAATAATGAATTTGTATACAAACTAGTATTTGTAATAATTAGTAAGTTATATAAAAATCTATCTACTCTCATAGTGTATAATTTTAACTCATAACTTTTACCACAGAACTTTTTAATGCGAATGATGAAAATTTAAATGAAATATGTTAATTTTAATGCCCAACTTACGTTTGTACTGCATTATTAACGGGAGGTTTTTGAAGGGGTTACCCTCCCGTCTTTGGACGAATGCTATGCAATTATTAGCAAAATTAATTTTTACAATCTCCTCCAGCGTTACCACCTGGCCAAAGCCTCAAATTGCAACTTATTTACAAATAGATAAATAAATAAATTGGAGGAACTGCGATTAATCAAAATCATAGAGGTAAAAAAACGAACGACGTGGGCGGAATTACTGCGAACGTTAAATAACATAATATCCCACAGTACCTCCTAATTTATTTGAGATATCGCGTACAATTAAATCCTAATTTATTTGTGGAAATGCTAAGGATCGCCCTGAAATGAGATTCTCCAAAATCCAGCACCAGAGATACAGCGTAAAAATGATTCTATCGTAAAATTTTCCGACTGATAAAACTTCCCCAATTTAAATATCCAATCGGTGTCTCCAGGGTCTAATGGGTACGGTATTGGCGATTCTGTGATAAGTTGAGCTGTAATTCCATCGGAGCTCATCCAAACGCGAGGGTCGAAGATAAGGCGATCCGTAACATTACATCCATCTTTCAAACGTCTTCTCTCTGATAAAAGATAGCAACAATTTCATCGGTGATAACGGTATTCTATTCATATACATAATCAATAGGATATTACTCTCAACTTCAAGAATACTGATGAATTATATCGTAGATATTCAACGGTTTACTTTAATATTGGATAAAGACAATAACTATATGTAATACAGATTTCGATAGTATCTGAAGGGGGAGCTTCTCACAAGAGATATGCTATGGTATCAAAGACCAAGTATAATATATATCTGAAATTCGTTCTAAGCATTATCGTTTAAGGTGTAAGAAGCAAAGGCAGTGCTATAATTATCCAAATATTTACATTGCCAATTCACTCTCTAATCATTTAAAAATTCAAATGATAATGTCAGCTAGCAGTTTCATAGTAAGGCTTGACGAATCTGAAGAGTATTGTATCTAGAAGCGTAGTCAAGGGGGTGGTTTTAGGGGGTTGAAACCCCTCCTCTCCATGAGAACAGAACCAATAATTAATGAAAGGATGCGAGAGGATGGCCTCTTAAAATAATTCCATCCAAACAATGTAGATTTGCAGGGTATACATGTTGAAATATATCAACTTCAATTTTCATTAGATTTTGTGTGGACGTATTCCTACCCCTGGATGGTAGACAATCGAGTGTTTAAACGGCTCTAAGCTAGAGATGGGCGATTCGAAGTGAGAAATTGATTCATTGAAATCGATTTGAATCGTATTCTATGAATCGACTCACTCCAAAAATCTGATTGCTGAAATGGATTCGAATCGATTCGTATTGAATCGGAATGAATTTAAATAACATCGAAATCATAAAGACATTTACATCGGAATTAATCGTATTAAGATCAAAATCGAATTGCCGCGATATTACTGGTTACTAAAATGTCTTATTTCTTTAGCCCTTTTTCCAGCAGCTAAGGGGATTGAAATGGTGAAAAGACTGTTGTTCATAAACATTTATTCATGCATTCATCTTTAACATTATATCTTTTGTTCGAGCATTTGTTAATTTATGTACATAAACTTCCAGTCAAATGAAGAAAGAAAAGCAAATGCTTCGTCAATCCCTGGTTGTGCACATGAAATTCTTGTTGATGATGCAGTGGGAACTAAAGTAGATCTTGAACTACATGTTAAATTAGCTGAGGACTGAGAGTTGCATGATCCTGTTGCCTGATCTACTTTCATAATTGGTACATGGGAATCATCAGGGACCATAAGCTCCTGTATACAGATTTAAATACTAGTCACTAAATAGAAATTGGAATATTTATGTAGCATATGAAATAGACGTTGTATTGAATCACGATCAGCGAATTCAAAGTATTATCTTAAAACACACAAATTATGATTATATAATTTAAATTTCATGCTAATAACCCTTTCTTCTGATTCCACAGGTTGTAACAAACTGGTGTGGTGTCTTTTAATGTGCTGTTTCAAGTTTGTGGTATTGCTTGAATAGACTACTTCTTTGCCCCGCATTTTTTGCTTTTGTCATTGACAAAATGGGGAAGAATTTCTATTGGGGAAGACCATACTACACTTCGTTTTGGCGGTGCCATGTCTTGCACTGAATGAAATCCAATAGCAAAATTAGCTAGGGAATTAACCTGTGCAAAGTTAACACGATTTCTTCTGTTTGTCTCCTTGTTATCATTTTCCCGGAGTTTTAGCGGAGACTAGCAGAATTACTTAATTTTGATAACTGCGAGCCTGAAATATATCTTTATTTTGAAAACCCATAAGTGGAATAAGTAGTAAGTTTCAAATAGTATCAATTCTAATAGATTCCGTTAATATGTAGTACATACAAATGTTTGGATTTTACAAGCAGCACGTAAAGGAAGACCAGTAGATAACTTTCGTGTAAGAAAGTAGGCAATAGATTGAATTAAGAAGTTTTACGACAGTTTATTATACCAAAGGATATTCTTCACATTCAAAATGTTCATGCTGAAGAGCCACTGTATGCCATGGTTTAAGTCTCACTTTGATAGACGAATGTTGTAATACATTTCGGAATAGCTTCATTTATTTAATTATGGTATCCTATATATATTGGTAATTTTCTATCTAGAGTGCTGTAAACAGATATCTTAGCTCACAATCTTGTCAGAGTGACACAACCGATCTCAACACTAGCATCTGTTGAGCGATATTTGAACTTGATCTGTATTCAAATCGAATTTACACTAAAATCGAATCGGAATCCAATTGAATCGAAATCAAAATCGATTTCATTTATAACGAAATCGAATCGAAATCGTTTTAAAGAAATCAACTCGAAAACATTGGAATACATATTCAGAATATCGATTTTCTGGCGAATCGAATAGGAATCGCCCATCTCTACTCTAAACCCCGACTATGGACAAATCCTGAGTGCATCCTTACTTTGTTTAAGGGACTCCAGTCACGAGTCACAGATCTTTTAATCATACTATCCATTCGTACATATGCTCAATGTAGAAGCCTTTGTCTGCTTACTCTGTCATCAATGCATTTCCTTCGCCGTTTCCCATACGCAAGCAGCTTTCCTATGACTTCCCACGAAGACAGATTTCATTGCAAAAATCTGACACCACTTCTGCCTTCGACTCCTACTAAATCCTATTCGAAGATTTCTTTCTTTTCCTGCGGATCGCATGAATAATAATTCCCTCTTTATTTTCCATTGCTCCAAGTGTTCGCTATTCGTGACGCTCACAACCACAGACACTTCAAAGGCTTTGGACTTCTGAGATTTTCCCTGCAGAGCACAAGGATCCCTATCCAGGAATTTGTGAATGACGGAAGAAACGATTTTCAAGAAGATGTAAGAGCCTTATACAAAGGAAACCATATGGGGACATGTAACTGATACTCCAATAACAAAACGAAAAAATACATATTATGATTACCATTTCATATTCTTCGTGAACACTATTTCGAACAGTTATCATTTCCTAACCTCTAAAATTTATAATTTACCACATAAAATTAAATATAAATAAAGGTGTATGCTGAAATACAAGAATAAATATTTCAGGTTTTTTTTTCAATTGATAAATTATTTTCAGATTTATAAATCAATGTAAAATTGTTTTCGCGTTAAAATGAAGTTATGAATGAGAACCTTAAAAAAGTTGATTTGATGAATCCAAGATTTAAATGGAATTTGATTAAGAAGTCTTTTGTTTTCAACATTTGATATTCTTCTAAATCACTGTGATGGTATACAAAATATAAGTCCAAAACCTTGAAGTGAAAATATAAAATATACAATTTTTTAGAGAAAATACATCCTTGCTATCGAAAATATTCCAACAGACCTATTATTTTACGTTGTTTTTCCACAATGATTCCTATATTATGATAAAAAGCAACTCAATTTGAAATACATATTAGTAAAGTGTGTCTATTAAGTATTTGGAACTATTTATCGAAGAAATCGTTTAAAAAGGAGTCTTCTTGTAAAAAATAGAGTTCTTTAAGAACTTGAAGGACTGAACTTTGCAGTAAGCATGCAATTTTAACTACATGAAGTACCAACTACATGAAGCATACAGTCTCCAATCCACTAATGCTCCAAAACAGCTGCATGTAGAGCATTACAAACTTCAATCTCACGTATTAGAATGTCTACCCTAATTGAATTCGATCGATGCGAGCAGACTGTATGGAATCGATACCGTAGTCTGATTCCATTCCTTAATCTAGAAAATCTTCCCTCGCTCCCAAAAGAAGATGCAATTACCGCACAGGTAGTCGACGAACCTTTTGGAATCCCTCAGCAGAAAAGTTAATGCACATCCCCATTAGTAGAGCCTATTGAGCAGGAGAATCGTTAACGGAAATGGAGTTTTCATTCAGAGCGATTCAAGCCTTATGCTTAGCAAGTAACTCGGAGCCGACAATGGAACGAAATGGAATTTACCTTCTATACCTCAGTTCGGAGTAATTTTTCTTACGCAAGTTTCGTCGGCATAGTTTCGTCGAGCGTTCTGAATGAACCATGATCGCTCTTGGAAAGGTTCCACTACATCCACGATGAAAAAAAGGGAAGGAGATATTCTATTGATAAACACAACCCTCAAATCGGAATCCTTAAGTACTTCCTCAACGTGAAACTAGAATTTGCCAGTTGACTCAGTCTGCCATCAATTCTTTTATGGAATATGCAGCAATTCTCAGAGAAAATAATTTCATTCGACTGCACCTTATTCGTACAAGATTTAGGACATAAACTGGAAGTAGGTTAAACACGGAAGTCATGTAACTTTTCTTAAGTTCATGTGTCTAAATATTCCAATGCCATTTCCCATGTTTCTTGGTCACTGAAATATGCGGCGAGTTTATGGGACCCAGCGGATGAAACGAACTCTCGCGAACTCGAGAAAGTGCAGCGTAAGTCGATACGTTTTGTTAAAAAGTGCTACGATAGAGAAGCAAGTGTAACGCAAATGCTCACAGACGCAGGTTGGGAATCCTTGAAAGAAAGGAGATTAGAAGCTAGGCTGCGATTGTTAGATAAATTCAGAGGAAATACATTTTCGGATGACGTAATTGGTATTATGCGACCCCCCTCCTACTTTGGCAGATCCAACAGTGAGCGTAAAATAAGAAAAATAGACGCGAGGACATGTAGTTTTAGGGACTCTTTTTTCCGCGAACGATACGCGATAATAATAAATTAAAGAAGTGATTCTACTCTTGGTGTTTACATCCCCTGCCACACGCCGGAAGGCGGCTTGCAGGGTACTTATGTAGATGTAGATGTCACTTACCCCCACTCTTACGTCATTTTACATCTTATGTATTTGTCTTCCCCTATCTTTTCCTTTTCCCTTGCATTTCAGTCTCAATAGGTTATAAACCGCGTGGTAAAAGTTATGAAAATAGAAATAAACTATGAAATAACCTAAAAATAATATGATCTACAAGGTAGACACTTGGTTATTTGAATAAAACCAAAGAGAACGGAAAGGAATAAGACCTATAAGAAAATTGCCAATAAATAGGTAAAAAGGAATTTATAATTTAGTGTCTCGCAAGGTAATTTATAGAAATATTACTGTATTAATTAAAAAAATACTGCATTAATTAAGTTAAGATAAATGATTAATAAAAATCAAATGCAAATGATTTTATTGCGTCATAATATTTAAGTATATAGATAAATAATAAACGGAAAAAGAATTTTCTTAATAAAACACTTCCTAATATGGCAAATAAGAAGGTTGATTGACGAGAATTCATTAGAGTAAAATATTATACGAACCAGGGAGTACGTGATTATCACAAAAGAAACGTCAAGTACAACAAACGGACTTCCTTCGGCGCCGTAACCGAGTTAGAAAGAATTGCCACGGGACGAGTTTTCGCACGATGGATTGACGAAAAGCGTACCCTTGCCTCGCCCACACCCTTCGTTTTTTTACTCCCTTGGAGCACAAGTTCAGTGAGTGGAAGAGGGACTGCGAGAAAGAGACTTCATCCGATTACTCCTGCAATTTTTTCCGCATTTCTCCTGTTTATTTCTTCCCCTTTTCCGCACGCATTCATCACCATCTCCTTCTTTTCTTTTTGATTCACCACCGCTCCACGAATTTTTATCACTTCCGGCTCCTTTTTTCCACAACTTTTTCTCTCCCAATTCCGTTTTTTGTTTCGTATTCCTTTCGGACCATGGCGCCCTCCTCCTCCTCAGCACCGAACCACTTAGCTGTACTCCTTTTTCTTCTCTCGAAAACACGCTCAAATACTCTCTCCCTTTCATTTTGGCTCACGCAAATTCATAGAAGACATTCTCCCTTCTTCCTGCCTTTTATTCTCCCATACTCATCTTTTATGTCTGAGTCTTCCCCAATATCATCCCTGCCAATTACATTCTGCCCTTCCTCTGTCTCTATTTCCTTTCACTTCTATTCATAAAAATCATCAACTTTCGTTTTCCTCGATATTTTTAATTATTTTGAATGGGTTATAAAGGATTTAATTATGGCCTTCGATTTCGAAATCGTTCTGACATTAAACACAATTCTTATTTTCCTTTTAGGAATACCGCAACAATTTCGTTACTGTTCTCTCACTGAATAAAAGAACATTTTTGCAAATAACACGCGATAAGCACCCTTTCAAAATGTGTCATGTTATGGTGAATCAGAGAACTGGTTTGTAGCGTTCTTGTTTACTTAAATAAGCAAGATTTTATACTGGTAACCCCTACCAACAGTAAACCACGAGCATTGCTTGTGAATGAGAAATGGCTGTAGATCACCTGAGTTAACTTAAGCTCTTAGTTAACCCAGAAAATTATTCGATAAACTACTAATGGCGGCAGTGTGACGTTAAATAAAAGACGAGAAATTAGAAGGAAGTTAGAGAACCCAACCTCACCCAATAATAAATATATCGTTAGATATTTGTTGGGAGAATGTAAAAAAAATCAATAAATTACATATTGGAAAAATATCACACGTTATGTAGCAGAATGCAATCAGTAGAACAGATTACTTATCATCACAGCCATGAACAAGACTAAATCCAATGTTAATAAAAGATAGTTTTATCTATTCTTTGCCAAAATATGAAACTGAATAATCTTCCATTCCTCAAGTTATGGTAGTTAGCTAATATTAATTGGTAGTTACAGTGGTAGTTAACTACCTAACTTAACTAGCAGACTTAATTATGTTCCAATATTAACCTTTAAAAATTAAAAAGACATGCTACAGAAAGCTGCAGCTATCCAGTTCCCCAATATGCGCTGAATTTAGTAAATAAATCTCAGACAGTTGGAACAGTAAAGTAGTCGGTAAGAACTGCATTTTGCAACTTTTAATCAATCCATTTCTATTCAACAGTATATTTTATAGTTTTAACCCCTCAAATCCGTAGCTCTTTGTTTAATAGTCGCAAACTGTTTGAATAAACGTGCGATGTTTCACACGTATTCATCTCTAATCATCTTTACGCTTCTGTCTTTAACTCGCCTTCTCTAATCCAACCTTCTTTGTCTCTTTCATCAATTTTTTCATCCACTTCTCCCTTTTTTTCCTCCCCTTCCTCAACTGCCGGACATTTCTCTTCTGCTCTTCTTCCAAACGCCTCCCACTCATTCCCGCCTTTCCAGTGAGATACACTTTGCCAACGCACCCTTCTTTTTTGCGTCGACGAAAAGCACTACTCTCTATTGCTACGGCCACATTCTGCGATAATTTATCCGCTCTTCCGACGTTTTTATTCAAGAATCCATTCGTTATTACATTGAAGGAATCTTGAGAATTCGAATTGAAGCAAATATGTCGCCTCAGAGTTCCTGCGTAGACATACAATGATTATTTCACCCTTCGTCAATTATCCTTAAAAGCTTGGGATATTCTATTTACGAGATAACAAATGAGTCTCCCGTTACATTTCTCTAGTCTTGAATAATTTCCTCTTTCCATATAGACAAAAGGCATATGAGTTAAAGACGAGAATTTTTTATATATTTCTAGTCCAATTCCGCCTATTTAGAAATTTTACGCAAAGAATGAGTATAATAGCCATACAAGGAACGTTAAAATACATATGTTCCTACAAAGAAATGCTCTGAGTTATAAGTAAGTTTTCCAAATATTAATCATTGGCAGGAAGTATCCGATATCTAATTGTACACATTAGATTTTATAAAACTTATTTCGATGTCTTGTGAAAACTAACAAATCTCTACGAAACTAAACATTCTCACAATGAGGAATTCAGTGTGTGCCAATTTTGATTCGTAACGATGCAAATAAGCCGATGATAACACTCATAACCGATCATAACTTATAATACTAAGCGTTGTACAATTCTATCAATTTATCCTAAAACAAATCGAAGTTTTTTCACTTAAAGTGAATAAACATACCTTAATATAATATCATCTTAAATTTGAAGATGATTCTGCTGAAAGAGATCCTGACGTATTTTGAGTATCGTTCATTTTTACTCCTTAAATATTGAAGACTTTAAAAACCATAAAAAAGCGTAGTTAATCCAGCCTTTTAAAGAAAGAATTTTATTTCTTTGATTCGCTTTGTCGGAAAAGTTTCCATCCGCTGCACTCGTCCGTAGTTGTTGGTATCTGGTGCGATATGAGTAGATGAAAATTCTTATTAGCAAATGCGTAACCGTGTGAATCTTCTGATCAAAGTACAAAGCATAGTCAGTGCTTCATGTATGCAACGAGATTTTACTATGATACCCACATTAAAACCTATGATTAACTCAACTTTTAGGATAAAAAAGGAGGAAAATTTCTCATGAAGGAAATCATTGTATAATCGTTTCAACTACGAACGAATTTAGTCTTAACGGTTATTCTTCATAGTTCATTTCCACTGGTCTCTCATTCTTCCTTTCTTTCAGCTTGTTCCCTAGCGAGCATGGTATAAAAGAACGCCTAAAAAAGGAAGGTCAAGGGACAGTGCGCTGTATCTACAAAACATCAATACTCAGTTTCTCCCGTTTCATTTCCAACAAAAAAGAGGAAATTTGAGAAGTTATGCTTTTTATCAGCCAACCCCTCGTTTTGTGTCATGGCAGAGGCAATAACTCAATGGCGCGCGGGCAGCCATTTTAAAAATATGAGGTTTCGAGTCGCGATTATCCAAATCTAAGCGCGCACGCGAGACGCTGCGGGGATTTGCGTGACTGCGCAGAGAGAGCCGTAGTTATGGCTGCAGATTACACGTCTGGAGCAGGTCTTCGACGCAGTCACGCAGAACTAGCACGTTTGACCTTCAAGAGGGGATTAGAAGTCGACCCTGGATTCCTCCTCTTTTCCAGAGTTATCTCTGCTGGATATCTGGATCGGAGGAAATGAACCATCTTGATGGACCTTTTCATGGAGTCGAGAGAGTCGTCACGTGGGATCAGATACCGTCCTTCAGCGCCGATTTTTTTCGACGCGAATGTGCCTTTTAATTTCGAAAAAAAATGACTTATTTCGAGGACTCATGCTCTTGAAAGTTTCGGCCGTTCCGTTGAACCACTTTGTTACATTGGTAATCGGAATTTTGAGAATCGCGTTAGCGGTATCTGATTTACTATTTATCGGTAAATTTCTTGTATCCTTTTACATGCTAATAACCCAGGAAACTGAAAGGTATCGATTCCTATGTATTTAAGATGTTCAGAGGAAGTATTTGAAAGACACTTCCACATTCTAGTGTGAAACATTTTTAAATGTTTAGATAATAGTTGATGGTTGCATCTTTAATTTTTTTGGACCTCATAATGGATTAAATTAAATAGAAATTCCTCTAGACTCGTTAAACAGGTCAGGTGTCGACTAATACGTATTGTAAATATAGCAATATCTCAGTGGTGATAAATAAATCTGGAGAGATATTTTCACAGTGAAGAGAATCCGCTCCTCCGGCCTTGACCTCTTAGTACTTCTCTATGATAATAATGGGATAAAACACGACTTACACTCATAACCAGAGGACTAACGCTGTACACAATTCCTATGGCAGCTAGTAAAAGTTTCGTTTTTTTCCTTTTGTCTCGTTTTGCAAAGTTTTGTTCATATCTAATCTCAAAGTTCAATAAATACACCGTTCTTCGTAACTTCCACAAAAGAGTTCTCTTTTGTGGAAGTTACAAAGAACGGTGTATTTATTGAACTTTGTCGTGGCCTTCCACGACGTCAGGCTAACTCACATTGATTACATATCTAATCTGTTTAAATTACAACTACGCCGAGATATTACTCAAATTTGACATTGAAAAGATGAGTGAAATATCGAGCACAGTAAATGACATAATTCACGCTATTATCTATGATATTCTCCAAAATATAAACAAAACATTTCGCAAGAAGGTTCATTTGTAAAACGAATGCTTATTTCTCGTTTTGTTATTGACAAACGATGCATCCCAGGTTATACAAACATTTCCTCTCCTTTTCAAATCCTTCCTAAAAAGACGGAGAAAGATTGGTTGAACAATGTAAAAAATGCTTTTACGGCATTCATTTCGCAGGCATTCATCTGTATACCACATATGACGCCAAACAGCGTGAATATATGAAATTCTAATCGAGTAGGTGTTGTTGGTCTGAAACTTAATTTTCAGGAATTAATAAATCTTGATATATACCGACATAATGGGCCTTGTAAAACGTCCAGTAACAAGGATGTAAATTTCGTTGAGGTGCAACCTTAGTGGACGAAATAACCGAAACATTTAGGTTCAAGTGGAAGTGTAAATGGATCGCACACATCAACCGGCATTCACTTTGGCCGAAGACATTAGCGAGAAGTGCGATCTCCATTCTGAGACGGCGCCAGCGTTATAACCGTACAACTGAAGCGATCCCCATTCCTTTCTATAGTCCGCTTCCATCCCAAAGGGTATTCTCCCTCCCAAATCCTACTTAACCCTCTTCCCACTTCATTCCCAGAATCGCCTCATTTGGACCCAAGGAAAACAGACGCCCCCGTAGAAAACACAGTAATGCACTCCGCGTCTCCATTCAAATTATACCGCGACGCTTTCCTTATCAGAACATTCCGCACTCCCCTTGTCTCTCACATTTTCCCCCGAATTCGGTCTTTCCCTGTCAGCGGTGTTATTCTAGGAAGTGTGACAAACATCGCTCACCTCTCACTGCGACGCTACGTGGTTTTGTGCTGTGCACTTGATTAGTGGCGGTTTTTCCGCGAACCGAAATTTCCTCGCCCTTGCTATGTTACGCTTATTCGAACAGATTAATTATCAAAGGGATAAGAGGTTATTTGGAGGAATTGAGGGTAACCCTATCATGATACTCCTATATAATGCTTCCTTTTTCTTTAAGGCCTTACATGGAACGGATTTTGTGTACGGAAATTTGTGGAGTTGGACGGCATAAAATCTCAGTTGCGTAAGTCTTACTAATCAACAACGATGCCGTTGGAGACCAATACAGTCAAGATATAAATTGTGCATAATATGTTCGGCAGATTTTACAATGAATTATTTTCATAAAACTGAAGAAGAAATGAATATTTTTTACAATAGGAACGAGATATTTCTGTTTAAAAACGATAAAATTTTTTTTAACATATCTCTAAAGTTAACATACTATTTATCTAAACTCCAAAATGGCTTCCATCTTTCCTAATTTTCAGGAAATCAATGTTTAAATTGGTGCTGGGATGAAATCCCTAAAGTTTAAAAGAAGATAATTTTAGAAATCCGAATGCGTTTTACGACTGATATCGATTTCCTTCTCCCCCTGAAAAGATGACTACCACCTGGCCTGGAGCCTATTTGTAGTCCTATGGTGCAAATAAACAAATAAACAAATATAAAATTACCTGAGTTGGAAACTACTTTGAACTAAAACTAGTTTGATAGAGTGGCTAAAATACTCCAATTATTATTCTGACTGTGAATCGTTATTCTTCAGAGGCACTAATTCTAGCATATGGAGATTTCATAAGCATATTGTAAGGATTGATTTAAATCTATTTGTACAGAGCGTACGTAGTTGATATCGCTTATGGATTTCACTATCTCATTTTATCATAATTTTTATCAATTTTGATATTTTATGTATTAAGAGTTTTTATTTTTACGTGCTTGTGTATGTACAGTGGCCAATAATTAAATTTATAATCAACCGGCGAAATACAGAATATGTTAATAAAAACCACAGCATCCATACTCAATCTATACGTCGGAAATTTATTTCAATCACAATTAATACGATCAGCCTATTGTATCGTAAATATGAGCTTAATGAAATACTTGGAAATGACTTCATTATTTATGCATATTGCACCATCAGTCAGCAAATATAAATTAATGAGCTATAGACATGAATTATTCTGGTTTGAAAGGTGACACGTTAAATAATTTAGATCAATAGTAGCATGACATATTTTATTGTGAAATACGATAAGTTTTCCTCTTGTATGCAATTCGCGGATTACCATTCGATATAAAAAAGCACCCATTTCCGAGCAAACCGTTACTTTTTAAGAACCAATACGTTATTCAGTGACAATATATTATTCCTCAGTGGTATACAGTTAGCATAGGAATCTTTGAATTATGGAGAAAGCAGAAGTCTTCAGAATGGTTTGAAAGTACCTAATACATAAACCTACTTATGTAAACCTTCGGTAGATTGTAATATGTTTCTTTTATTCAAAAGGCTATATGCCATATTTAAGCCTAACTGGGGAGATATGAAAAATTTTCATTACGAAGGTATCATAAATGGAAATGAGTGTAGAGGAAAAATTTTCAAGAGGGAACCAGCAGCTGATTCTTGCATTCGGAATATACATAGAAACGCCACCTTCAAGTCTATAATTTCAAATCATCGATAGCATTATTATTCCGCATATTCTCGAATCTATGACGAACTCAAGTTTTGAAGTTCACTCAGGAAGAAGTAACTGCTTTACTTTGATCGAAAATCTAAGACGCAGCCGATTTTTGGAAGCTTTATAAATGCGTAACATATGTTCATCTTTGAATCAAGAATAAACGCTATTTCATACTGTCCGTTTGAAAACATACTTAGACATTAAGATGTGGTGGCGGAGAGGTTAGCATTCTCAAACCTTAAGGTCCAGGGTTTGAATCCTGGACAATGAGATTTTTCTTTTTAGGGAATAGTTGTTTATGTTAGTAAATAATAATAATTGTTAGAATGGATAAAGTTGAGATCGTTTTGCTGTTCCCATTAAATAATTTATAATAATTTGTTACTATTAACATCATAATCGTCGTTGTTGTTGCTACTATTATAACTACTACACGAAAAAGGTTTAATGGTGGACGTATAGTACTATTTGTCGCTAATTTTTAACGTGAATGATGTCAGAACACAGTTGTATATTCTGTCAAACAATAATTTTCGTTCAAATATGTATCCATAAAAAAATGAAGTCTGAACTTCGTGCTGGTTAATGGAGGGAAAGTTAATGTAATTATGCCTTCAAACAAAAGCAACCAGGGTTTTAAGATCGTGAAGGGATAACCGATGATCGAGATGTTAAAATCTCTGTTCTCCTCCAAAACACTGCCTTCTGAATTTTTTCACTCCTGCGAATCGACCGCTGCATCGAAGCAGCCATTTCCCAAAATCACATTCCCTCGCCGTATAATCCCAACCCATTTCGCTTGGCTCCCTTCCTTGCGGTGTTTTCACCCAAAAATATTCCGAATCGGTCATTCCCCAAAAACCAACGCCAAAAGCCCACCCTCCCGTACAGATCCCTCCCCTAATGTATTCAGGCTGTTACATTCCCGGTCTTTTCTATTCGCCAGCTCCATTCCGCCCTCAATCTCGGAACCCCCATTTTCCACATCCATCCTCTATCTGGCACACTCATTGATACGCTTCGAGAAATCGCTCTTATCGGAAGTTTCATTCCGGATCCCATCCACTTCCCCTACGGACATCTCCTCGGACGTGTTTGTAAACACGGAAGACAATTGGAATCGAGATCAAAAAGCGTGTGCGACAGAGTATTCGATCCGTATTGGTGGGCAACGTTGTAAAAGGTTAAATTATCTATGGCTCCGCAGGCTTCAACGAGTCGGTTATTTCTTTTGGGGGGAGAAATGGGTTAATGGGGAGCTCTCGAGAGATTCTTCCGCCCTCCGTTTTTATTTGCAATTACGTGGTCGCGTAAAAGCCTCTAATTAGGCTCGATTTAATATGTTACGGAACATTACACCGCGCTGCACAATCTAGTTTATATTTCTGTGCATCTGCAGGTAATTCAAAATAAGCACTCCCTTGGTACGAGAATTAAATTTCACGGGATGGCTAATTACAGGTAAAGAATCTCATTCCTGTTTCTAAATATTAAAATTTGATATTAATTCTCTCTTTTTTATTCAACTGTTAGGGTAAGTAGTTCATTCAGAAAAAAAACTTAATAATGAGCGGAGAGGAATGGCTAAAGAATGTGATTGAGGGTAGAATATAAGAGGAAAATGAGAGGGGAAGACAAAGGCAAAAGTTGTAAGATGACATAAAGTATGGGTTAAGTTACCAGGAAGCGAAAGAAATGGGATTGAATAAGGAATATTAAGCACATAACCCAATGAAAGATAGAACACTTATGTACGTATATATCCCATGTAATACGGAAAGTCTAACAATCCTAACCTAGTTTAAAAACGAATAGCTTCATCTGGAGAAAGAACAGGATATTAAATAAGTCACTCTTACTTTATCTAGAGATACGGATTCAGAGATAAAATTTAGTCAGAAAGTATTAGGAAGACTGGTGGATCAGTTTCATACTCTCATCGGAGTTGTTCATTGTGCAACTCCAAATTTCATTAATCCTTTTCGCATTCTTTCGTATCCTCCCTATGATAATTTTATGAAAAGAATGAATGCAAGGTTCCTCTCAATTCGATTCAAGTTTCCCCCAATTCCCCTCAAGCTTCCCGCTGTCAGGTAAGATAACTGAGATTTCAACATCCCGCTACTCATTTTAAATAAACCATCCAAAGAAACTCCTCTACTCTTACGAGGATGCGAAAGAGATGTTTAGTATTAGGATTATGAAAAGTGCTTCGACAGCGAAGGTCATTTTGCAGGTGAGCTTCTACCGGGAATCAAACCCGGGACCGCTTCCACCAAATCGAGCGCGTTGCCTACTTGGCTATCTGGAAGCTGAAGGAATAGCGTTTAGTACGGAATATTACGCACATGAACCTACCGAAAAGTATCCATTTATGCATTACTTCATATTTCAACATACGTATACCACAACCTCATACAGCTCTCTAACTTAAAGGTAAAAGTTGTGTGACATTAAGTAAAAGAATATGTAGAAGAAAGAAGAAACTTCTTAAAGATATAAGATGTTTGGAACGACTAGATGGGCACACCTGCTCTGCAACAAGGTCGATCGAATAATTCCGAAGCTTCAAATACGTCCAATTTGTAGTACTTAGAAATACAAATTATAACATTTAGTAGCAATGTATACTTGGAAGCAGAAGAGTGATTCTTACCGTACACGCTACCACTCCGGCATAGGTCATAAACTCCTATCACCAGACTTAACGAGGAATAATCGACCAGAAGGAGACGGAACGATCTCACGTAGCAATCGCAGTACGTCGCGAATAATTCCCGAATGAAGGAATGTTTCTGCTGAGACATCTCTTCCTAAAGAAATTCCTCATTATTCGCAGAGGCACTCCCCCTCCTAACTCCCATTATTTTCTCCCCTTTCCTTCAAGAGAATCCCATTCGAAGGGCATTCGATGCGATAAGGAAGATAACTCGCAAAGGAATTCTGAAAAAAATCCTCCCTTGTATTCGGAATTTTTAGAGGAAACAAGAAAATGAGAAGTCTGGAAAAAGGTGAAGGCAGGAGAGCAAATTTGAGGGGTTATTTTAAACGGAAACTGCCGTAACAGCGGCATAAAAGGTCGAAGATACTTGACAGAACCTGACCCGCCGTAGCAGCAGACATTAAAAGAGACATTATCCGCGCTTTTGTGTATTTTTTCCTTCGCGAAGGGGACGAGAATCCTTTCCTCTTAATCTCAATCCGTTTCAAGAAGATAAACAATGGTAATATTTTCATGAAGGAGAAGATAAGCGCACTTTAATCAGGGTCGTTTATGTTGCCTCTTATACCGGAAGGAAACGAGCTCTTTTGTAAATTGGGAGCATTTCGGATGCTCTAATGAAGATCTGCATTGCAAAAATCAGACTTCTCATCCCCATCTTCCGCGAGGATGTTATCTACCTGCTCAAGAAACGTCGTCGAGTCGTCCATGTTTTTGAGATTTTTTCGCTGTTAACTCGATATACTCTCCGACGAAATGATAAACTGGAGTAAAGATAAAAATCTTGAAAATCTAAAAATGTAAAAGATATAGAATGTTTTTGTTCCTTAAGTCGATTCTTTCTATTCAATCGAACGATATTTTATGATGTTTTGAGTTGAGAGTTACTCAGGCAGCTGATGCTTTTCCAAAAATGTAATAAATCTTTTCATTTATGAGTTATGTAATGTATATTTCAGAAGCCATTAACGCTGTTGTCAAAATAAACTATTTATTTCCTTTAATATGCTTTTGCGTGTCTTTTAATGGGTAACTATAGCATATATGAGCTTATTAAATCAAATTCTCTTTATTTTGAAATATCATATGCTATTAAGAGTAAAACTAAGAATTCAGTAATTTTAATTTTTTTTGTTGATAGCTGCTTAGATTTTCTAATTCTATAATTTTTATTATTGAATATTATTTTTCCTCGGTAATTCCCTGATAAGAGTCAATTCTTGCGTTAGTAGTAGTAATTTTAAAAGTTCCGCACATTAGCCCCCACAGGGAATCGAACCCGGAATAACTATCTGAAAGCTCAGTCAATTTTATTGGCTTCCTATCCATTATTACTACTGGAAAGATGCAAAGATACAACAGGAAATTCTTCGTTAGAAAGTCTCACTAAATATTTGAAATTATCACGATTAATTGCTATATACAGCAGCACGATTTATTTCTACAGCTCATATAATTATATATTCAAAATAATCAGCTACTTGCTTGTTATAATAGATACAATTTTCCTTAAACAAGACAATATCAATAACTATAGACTCGTTTAAGGCCTCCTCCGCTTCAATCAATTCAAGAAGTTGATTCATGCCAATGAGAGGAACGTTCTTATTGTGCCATAGAAAATTATAGTCTATCACGCGAAGTATTTGTTTGGTTACTTATGTAGATGTAGATGTATTTCGTAAATTCTGTAATTAGATATTTATGGGGGATTGGAGAACAAAGATCCTCTCAGCAAATCTTATTAGCGATTCGAAAAATTAGCTGAATCGGAGGCGATGAAAGGTCGAGAATGGACAGAAATTAAATCAATAGCCTTCCGTATGTTAAGAAATTTAAAATTGAATGAGAAAGACTGAAATTCACTTTGGCATTGGATCTAATGGTTTGCATGGGAATAGAAGAGTCAGTTTTGGACAAAAGGACCTATGTAGGGAAACACTTCGATATTCATTAGTAGGGTGAGTTTTAGCGTTTAATTGTTTTTATTATAGGTTAGGTCGAATATACCTTTTTGCCTAACCTCGCCAATTATTAATAATAATAATGATAACAATAATAATTCTACCTGGAAAAATAATGTGTTAATCAAACTTATACTTTTGCTTCATTACTTAATAGAAAGCAAATCACAACTACCACTATACAATAATAAGTTCTTTATATTTCTATGGAAATTAATCATCTTACATGCACCATGGGCCGTAAAGGAAGACAAACTAACAGGAACTAATGGCACTGTAAGGCAATTCAAATTCATGTAAGGAATTCAAAACATGGAAGGTAGGAAATGGCATGGAAAGCTCCAAATTTTCATATATTTTGAGAATCATACATGTGCAAACCAATACCGCAAATGTGAAATTAAGAACGTGGGAGTTAGGGCAATGTATTTAAGCCATTAAAAACTTCACTTGGAAGTGGGAGAGGTGCTTTAATTTTTGATGCGATCGAAACACGTTTCCAAGTCGAAATAGGAAATGGAAGGGAAACGTAAGGAAAGAACTTCGGTAAAGCGCGACTTGCCCGCTGCGACCATCAATCGAAAAGAATAATAGCAGAACAGAGACAACTCCGAAAACTGTAGCGGCAGCGTGGGAAATAAGTTCTGGGACTGGCAAAAGGGAAGAAATATTCTCGGCGTTCCGCGTTTATCAATTTTTCCAGTCATCCATCACAAAACCGAGCGAAGAATGCAACGTCTCCGTACGTGGAGAGATCGGCTCATCCTTTACACTTTTTTACAAACTCTAGATCGCAGAAAAATCGCTGTGGAAGACGATGCTGTCACGGTGTTCATAATCCTTCCCATCTTCCGGTGAAGGATAAATCGATTTCCTTAAGAAGATGAACTCGGAGTAATGAAAAATTCACCTCTTGAAACGATGGGATGCGAGTGTACTAATCGAAGTCTAAAAGAAGTTGAATGGTGAAAAAATAACTATCTCCGTACATTTAATCTGAATGGAGCTTTCTGCGCGGTATCGCTTCCGACTCGGAGAGTTTTCCGTCGCATTCCTTCTTCACGTCATCCCAACTCCGTTGGGAATACTTTTCTTTGAAAACTACGGAAAAGAGGCCGAGTGTATCCAAATGCTAGCCAAATGTCGCAAAACTTCGGATGAAAAAATGTCAGACTGAATTTCCCGGGATCTTTGTGAGAAACTAACGAGTGGTTCGAAAACAAGCAATATGAAATTTAGACTCAATCGGCTGAATTTGTATAAACACTAAAAGAAACCCTTTTGTGCGCCTCTTTTACTTTACCTACTATCCCAAGTTACGAGAGAGATAGAGAAAATTAGATTCTTTCTCAGTATCTATCTAATTAATGAAAGATGAAATATAAAGTAAGAGTAATGTGTGACGTAGAACTTTTTCACAAACTTTTCCTTTCGAAAATTCCTGGAACAGAATAAAGTATTTACGATATTGCAATCTGTAATATTACAGAATGGAACATCAAATGCTGTATTCTTTGCTTTAGATTCATTGCATTATTTGAAAATTAAGTAAAGGATATCGTGAAAGATTTGGTGCTTTCCCGGTGAATGGTTTGTTTCAGAAACCATCTTCAGGGTGTATCCCTGAAGATGGCCACGGTGAAAGTGGCCGAAACGTTGGTTCTACACCAAGAAACAATCCGGTTAGTCTCCCGTGAAGACTTTCTGAAACAAAGGATATCGTATTTGCAGATATTTTATTCTCTTGAATACATTAAAAAATATTTTTATTTTCCCTTTTTCATGAATTTTTATTTCCGTTAGATTGAGTTAAAAAGTAATAACACTGCATAGTAATTACTGTCCAACGTATGCTAGATTCCAAAGTATTTTGCATACATCCATTCAAGATAGGTTGTTAATAATACTCATTCACTTGTTTTTCGCTAACCAGAAATCCCAAACAGGTGAACTGATCGGTTCCTGATGATATGAGGCTCATTAGCCTAGGAATGGTCTAGTGTTTTATTCTGCCGATTTATTGGATACTGACTCAAATATTAATGGATGAAAAGTTTAAATGAAAAGCCACATGAGAAACTGTTTGGAACTCATTAAACTAGAAATTACGCATTTTAGAAATGTTTGATTTCAAATATAGGACATTTTTATTTAGATTAATTTGTCTCAATTCCATTCTATTCCAATACCTTTGTAATAAACAATTTTTCACGATAAAAGCCCCCATTAATCGATATAATATGCAGATTTAAAATACAAAATTTGCATTAGCCTTAATTTTGAAGACTAACAGCTATCCTCCAGCTAACATCCTTCATTCCTTCATTCAAATAAACTGGAAACTAGATTAAATTTTCAAACAATTCATATTTTCGGCTTTTGTTGATTTCTGATGCGAATTCCGGGGAAAATTAAGCACGAAAATAAAACGAAGAATGTAGTCAGAAATTTCAAAAACTACTATTCCGATGTAGATTGATTAGAGCTGCATAGAACTACTACGCCACGGTTTCAACAGTTTGGAAAATTGCATTTGCACACAGTTGAATAGAATACGTAAGCCAAATTTACCTCTCCAAACGCTAGACGGGGAGTAAAAGAAAGGCTTGAGCGTAGTAACACCCAAGGGCTCAATATAAGGAGCGATTAAATTCACGCCGCAACACGAGAGGGGAGTGGATAACACAAAAGGATCCGAATTTGGCCGCGACTCCCGCGATCAATACCTCAAGCAAACGAATCTGGGAAACTTGCGCCTCCAAACCACACACAAAGCTTCGACGACACCTGATAATCGACTTATTTCCTCTCGCCCAACGTTTTAAGGGATTTCGACCCGAAAAAAAAGATCCCTTCTGGTTGGATTTTTCGGAATACTCGATGTCGCTGGAATCTACAAATAAAACGGCGGAAGATCGGAAATTGGTGGAAAGAGCGGAACTTCGCAACTTTGGGAGATCGAGCAAGAAACTTTTGACACGGGAACCTTTTGAGAAATCGGGCGATGTACCGTAAGGATTGGGTGGGAAGAGTCGTGGACGTGGGTGCGATGGAAATCTCCGACTGGGATTTAGAGAGTATCCGTAGAATAAAGACGCATACTCAGGAAATAAATATGGAATGTAGGAGAAAATGAATCTGGGAGCTCTGGGAATAGGGCATTGTAACCCAAAGGTCAACATATATGAAAAAATATGTGAATGAAAACATGACTGGGATTCGAACCCAGGTTTTCCCCTTTCCGGGAATGTATTACAACCACTTAAATACCCTGCCAAGTCTTCTTCACGCTCTATAGGCCATGCATTTGTGAGCAAATATCTGCCCTAGAATACCTGCCCAGAAAGTGGTAGATCTTTTTCTCCTCCTGACCATCTTCCTTAGCACAATCCTCTCCCTTATCTTCAGCTCTTCGTTTTCCGCAAGTAGGAAGCTAATTCTCTTCCTATCCTCTTCTAGTTCTTTCTGCAACTGCTTTATCATCTCCTCTTTCTCCTGTAGTATACTCCGACTCTCCTGGTCCTTGCTGCACCCAACACACCTCCAGTTCTCCTGATCACACTCCTCAATTTTGCTTTTACTTCATCGATGATGAAACCATTCTCCGCAATCGCTGCACTGTACCCCAAGCTTCAGGTTTTTTTGCGCAAACAGCGCATTTTAGGGTTATCTTTTTCCCAACCATATTAGAACAATTAAATCTATCACTTATTAGGAGCTTCTCATACACGTCCGTCCCCTTCGACTGCCACCGACTGACCAATATTTTATATTATTGTGAAATGAAAAAGAGTACAGCTTGATCCATTGTCTCTCCTCAACACAGTCCGTTCTAAAGAAATTCTTGCAACGTTCTAATCCCAGTCATGTAGTCATTTTCCCCATCTGTTTATCAATAGGTTGTGAGGCACACGCCATTACGTTCAAAGTATAACACATTTTCCTTTCTTTCTGGTATTTTAAGTTTTAGCGACTGAGAACTTTGAAGTTGCCTTTGATTTCTCCCCTAATGTGAAAGACACTGCTATCACGAGGGAATTTAGAGTAAGTTATCGAGAAGTAAAATAAATTAAGTTATAAGGAAATTTGAAACATTTGAATCCACCGAGAACTTAAAAAAAAAGAGCAAAATTTCTCTTCCTGAGCAGATTTAGCGGAAAGACAAATAACAAGGAGATTTAAAATTAGGAGGATTAATATAATTATAAACACATATATCAAACGTAAATTATTCTTCCTAACCCACCCTCTTACATGGGTCTTCCTTTTGACCTAAGACAAAGATACCAAAAAAATTTGGAAAAGCAATTTTCTAGTACCAATAACATTCTTTTACACAAATACACTAGCACAAATGATTGTTTAAAGAATACACGCCCTCTGTGTAATATGCAAATTCATCTTCAATCTTCAGCATAACGGAATTTAATTTAAGTAGACACAAAATAGCTAACAGGATAATCTTTAAATTGAACCTAAATGATAGTTATGACGAACCTTACAGGCAAAAATAACGAATTGGACCCAAGCATGCTAACATATTCTTAAAGATACACATATGCAAAAATACTGCGAAGCAATACATATTATAAAGGCCGAGTGGGAAGAAAAGGGATCCCAAAAAACGTTGGGGAAGGGAACTTTTCCGGGAAAAGGATGGCTCTGTGAAAAAGTTGAAGCAAGATTCAGGGAGAAGAGCTAAAAAAACCAAGGGTGCGGAAATGTTGGAAGAGAAGAAAGAATCGGGATGACGATGATAAAGGACCGTGGATGAGGGAATGTAGATAGATGAATTGGAAGGAATGAAGAGAAGAGAGAAACAGTGAACGCTGAGTATGAGTGAGAAATAAATGATCAAACAGGGAAAAGGAGAATTGATGACCGTGCATGAAAAGGAAAACGATAAGAAGGCATCACATTAAAAAAGAGAGATGAAAACGGGATGAAAAGAGAAGGAAAACTGAGGGTGATTCTCGAGAAAGATGGCTACGGAGATAAGGGAAGAAGGATAGAGGTTAAACAAAAGAAGAACTAGGGAAAGCTTGCCAATAGACGGAGTTGAGTGGAAGGAAAACACATAAATAAGATTGAATGTAACTAGAGAATAGCAAGATTCGGAACTCTTTCGTAAGGATCCGGAAAAGTTTCCGAATATTCCAGATAAGGAGGAAACAAAGATAAAAAGTAGGAAAGAAAAGAAAATGGTTTTCCGTCAAATTTATTCGCCCTGTGATACGAGTTAAAATAGTGTTGAGACTGATGGCGTAGTTTCTTCAAATAATTTGCTGCCTTAGACAAGACAATGATCTCCGATTTATGGAGAAAGTTCTAATTTCAACTGCCATGAGATAACGAAAACCTTCATTCTAGGCTATTCAATAAAAACTAAAGATAATAATTAACCTTCCACTGAATAACAGAATCGCTCTTTAATCCCAATCCATTCCTTTAGTAGTTGCACACATTTATATGCATTTTGATAAGAAATATACGTTCATTCCTCGTTTAAATAATTAAAAATTTAATTCTAATATGCAAATAGGCTACAAACGTCACATAAATTACATTCATAGGTATTCAGTTTCCCAAAATTGCATACACCCCTCCATTTTACTTAAAAGAAGGAGGGTTTATGATGAATTCAGATGAAAGGAATACATAATGAAAAAACATCACCTCGATGACGGTTTGCGAAGGGTTATAGTAATTCTACTGAAAACATAAAAGAATATGAACAAAAAATATAGGAATGCTAATGAAATATTTATGTGTGAAATATATATTCTTACGCGGTGGTCGCGTATAGACGACAAAACTCATAGCAAAATCCATTGAAATACTTTTATTTTGAACATTAGCTACTTCATATCGCGAATAACCAGAGAAATGAAATGTTGTGATCATATTTTGTTCTTCTGTGAAATAAATACTCGGAAAAATAATGATACAATCCCAAAAGATAATTTTTCGTTAATATCATGGTCATTATAAAGCTTTAATTTATTTAGATTTTGTTTGAGTAAAATGTATGAGTATTTCCACACAAGATCTATAATTTAATCATACATACAAATATAATAATTAGGATGGCTTACAATGGACCATTTTTACAATTTTATCCCCTTTAAATTAACTAAGTGAATAGATAGATGCATTCATATTTTCCTCGTAAAGTGCCCGAGACACTTGTTTACTCTATTGTCAGCGATTTAAAAATTTCTAGAGATTGATATAAATTCTGTATAAAGCAGTGATGGTTTCATTTCTTGAAATAAAAAACGGAAATCTCCTTCGTTAACTGATACTGAGGAGTAATAAATGCATCAATTAATATTTAATGGACTGATTTACACTTAGTCCTCTACCCATCTCGAATTACTTAAATGAAAAAGAATGCTTATGATCTAAAGCATCTCTATCGATAAGAATTAGGCAAGAAGTCACTGAGGTAATAGTCATACATTCACACCTTGTAAAAGAATCGACGCTTTATTTCATTCTAAAGAATTGAGCAAAATAAGACGTTTGCTTGATTTCTAAAGGACCAAAGGTATTAAGTGATAGATAAATGACGATGTACTTCAGTAATGAAACTATCGAAGTAGCCAAAAAAATAAATGTTAGTTATGAAGCTGCTAAAGTTAAGGGAAAGTATAATGTGTTTAACTTTGTACATTGAGTTGTCCGCCGAAAACCCAACTATAAACAGATGTGAAAAACAATTGGGAAATATTTACATAGATCTGAAAGGGTATGTTTCCGCATTGATGAGGAAATATGATACGGCAAGAGACAGGACGAGGAAACCTGGAAAGAGGAAACTAAAATGATGTAAGTTAACGAGGACATATTATAAGTCTGACGTATGGAAAGCTTCGCACGCTACCACTAATACGGGGATTAACAGTTCAAGAATGGGTGGAGTGACATGATGGAAAAGGTGGTTTATCAGGCGAAGCTCCGGATGAGCGCCCGGCGAAATTTAAGGTAACCACAATGAAAATGGAGAAGAGGGACATAAAAATCCACTCGACGAGAAGCGCCGGGAGGCAAATTTGTGGATAACAGGAGAGAGGTATCAAGTACGTGAATAGAAAGACTGAGGATGACGTGTTTTAAGGAATCTGGAATGAATTATGAAGGCCAATTGGGTGGAAAGATTTTACGACCAAAGTGAAAGGAGTGCCACTGAGAGAGAGAAAAAGGTAATGCGAAAGCGAAGGTAAAAATAAAGGAAGAAGGTGATGCCTTAAATGGATAACGCGCAAGAAAGATATATGAAATTGAAAAGGGATAGATGACTAGAATGTTAGCGACTGTCATCTTCTTTTCGAAAAGTGACAGGGGAACTTACATTCTCGTTGTGACCATAATAGGTGATTTTGATCGATCGATAAAAAGCACGCGTTCCGGATAATATTCACTACTTAATAGAATTAAATGTGTATCTTAAGCTGTTAGAATTTTCATAGAACATTACAAACTTCAGGGACTTTGCAATAACATTATTAAAAATTTCAATTCCATACTTAGTGCCTCCTTTACAAAAGCGAACTTGATGTATGACTGTCAAACATGACTCAGTCTGACATTAAATTTAGGTGTCTCAAGTGATGACTGATGATGGGAAAAGGTTGAGAAGTTCTGGACAAAAAGGAACATTATCTTCAAAAACGGGCAATGAAAATATTTGAGATGCGTTTTGAGTATATTCTAATATTGTAGATCCAAATTGTACGATGAATAAAGATTGCAATTGCTACGTAAACTGAAATAGAAATTTTTTAATTTAGTACCGACTGAATTGATAAAAAAGCCTGATACTCCAAGTCCGATAAACCGCATTTGCAATGGAAAGCGAAGTGATCGCCGCTTCGAAGGTCGGAAAATCCGCATGTGACTTGCAGAACGCAGGTTCCCAACCTCAGCTTACCCACTAGCCTACAGGAGTATATAATATTTTCATCTTTAACGACATATGATTATTAGAAAAATCATTGGACTCCATTTCTTATGCCAAAGAGATATCAGAAAAGAGTACTAAAATAGAGTTAGATTACTCTATGGTACTACTCAGCGCAATCTTTGCGGAGTAAATTTTGAAAATGAACTTTACAATGAATGCGGTTCCGTTCGAGATTTTAGCAAAGTAAAGTGTTATCTAGCGGCTCAATCGTTTAATATCTAAATTCCCCAACTTTGTAAGCAGTAAATTTGCCAGCTTTTCACAAGCTTTTGTGACAGAAGAGGGGAGCATGGAAACCGGGAGGTAAGTATATATGGGTAAAGTAAGAGGGGGAGAAGCGGGACTTATATGAAAGGGAAGAAGATATGAGGAAGAAGTCGACAAAATGCGTCTGCTGTCTGCAAATGCTGAGGTTGCGAGATTCAATCTCTCTCTCACTCGAACGCGTGAGTTCTCGAAATGGTTTAGGATCTGGTTTCAGAACTTGTACACGCTTCCTATCGGGCACATTTGATAAATAGAGTTTAGGTTTATTAGGGATACGTTGGAAACCCTGTTTTGTGTTTTGCAAAATTTCATTCGTTCCTTAATGTCTTCTAAGCAGGGCATAGAAGCTTAATATTCTTCGTTACGGTTTTCCCTCCGGGTTTATGAAAAAAAAGTTCAAGGGTTTCGCTCTTTCTGCCAACAATGAAACGGTTCGTCCTATTATCTTTCCGCTTTTACAACTGTGCTACTTAAATGTTGTTTTTAACTAATTTCCAACCGTTTGAATTTATATTAAAAACACCAGAATAGTAAAACTTAACAACTGCTAACCACAAGTCAAAGCTACAAACGTTTAGTAAACCTTTTTTCCGACTAAACTTAAGTAAAGCTGTATTGATCGGAAAAGAAAATATATATCGGTTTTCGGTCTCGGCTCGGGTTCATAAATTTAATTTCTTTACGGTTTGGGTTCGGTTTTCTTTTACAGCAAAAATATCGTTTTTTTCTCTCTCTGTTTCTGGTTAGGTTCCGGACGATGCTGTACTCCCATATCCCATCTCAAACGTACTCGTGTAGTGATGTTGCATGCGTAGTGTCGTTACGTAAATAGACATCTCTGTAGCAAATAGCTTTGATATGGTTGAATACCACAGTTTGATATCTATGAAACGCGGAAAATGAATTATAACTTCATCCGAATTATCACATATAGTTTGGAAAACTTTGGAAGTTTTTCCGCAGTAGTTTTATTTAAATTGACTAAAATATAGAGTTCGCTTCTTTTTCTGTTTTAAAGCATTNATTTTATTTGGCGCATATACGATGATTCATCCATTGCTCGAGGATATCTGTTTAATCATTCCAAGCAAAGGATGCATGAAAAAGGTCCCATCAAATCCGAATTATCACATATAGTTTGGAAAACTTTGGAAGTTTTTCCGCTGTAGTTTTATTTAAATTGACTAAAATATAGAGTTCGCTTCTTTTTCTGTTTTAAAGCATTAAATAATCTAAAAGAAAAAGCAAATTCTTATTTTTACGTTCGCGTATTGCATGGAAAAAGTAATTTTAAAATTGGCATTTATCTATGATCTTAATTTTTTCTCGGCAAAAGCATGTTTTAAGGGAAACTGCAGAAATGCATACCAATAAAAATTGACGAAACATTTTTACAGGACGTATCTGAACAGACCAAGTAGAGCTTGAAATACATATCTTTACATACCTATCTAAGTTCGGTAAGTCAATTTAGAGAAAATTTATAAAGATAAGAGTCAATATCAGGGTTCTCTAACAGCGGCCCTTGTGATTAAATGAAGTTCGTTTAAGGTTTTAAACCGGTCAGGTTATCTTCCAAGTTTTCTTGACAAATTTCGACCTCAGGAGCTGAATCAGTTGATAATGTAGGTCCAACCGCATCATTTACAACCTCACATTAAATCATTTTTATTTCGACCAAAATCTTTTCTTGAATTTTTGCACGAAAGATAATCCTTAAACGTTTCACTAGAATGGTGAAAACGGTAAAACGATAACGAATAATCCTTAAACTTTTCACTAGAATGGTGAAAACGATAAAATGATATATTAAGACAATTGCGTTCGATGACGTGAATAATGTGTAGCGGAAACAACTCGGAAAAATTACGAAATACGTAGAACATATACCTGCATCTACAAAATACCCAGCAAGCCGCCCTTCGGCGTGTGGCATGGGAGATAGGTACAGAACATAGGTTGTCTAATTTAAGTGGTCCTTAATGGCTCTAATCCTCGACAAAATTTCTAATTTAGCCGCTAAACTAAAAGATTGGTCACCCTTAGTAAACATCATTCAATAAGTATTCAAGTGCTGAGCGATAAGTTCTAATTACAGTTTCCCAATAGGAAAAGTAGAAGAATCAGAACAGTAACCGCAATTGTGGGATACTACTATACAACCAGTTATTCAAACAGCAAAGTAATATTGCCAGAAAATGTAAAGATCAAGAACGAAGCGAGGAAAATGGAATAAAGCTCACATTTCCAGAGCAAAAAAGAAGGGAAGAAAATGCTGCATAAAAGAGGGTTGATGAAGAGGTGTGGAGATAAAGAAGGAATGTGCACAGCAGAATGTTAAGAGGAACGACGCGAAGGAACAAAATGACAAACGAAATGTGAGGGAGAGAGTGAGGAAGGCCTGAGGAGAGGAACAATTCGTCGCAGCACTTTAGGAACACAAGAGATGCGAGAGAGGAAGGAAGCGTGTTTTGGTTGAAGGAGACTATTGTGAGAATGATTTTATTTATCGAGAGGAAATTATTGATGCGGGGATTCTAGAAAGGGAGGAAAGAGGGCTATGAAAGAAAATAGAGGACGGGTCTAGAAATAGACACTTTTCAGTTACAATGGGTGATTTACGTAGACACCCTGACATCTATCACCCGAGAGAAATGTGGTTGCGGAGGCTGGAGAAGAACAACTACTCCCTTATTCTACTTCACTCAATAGAAAATGCTATCTAGAACATGAAGGGAGACCACGATTTGTCATTCCTTTCTGAAGGTCGCGTTGCTAGTAAACATGATGAATCGCACGCCGAGCGTCATAGCCCTAGACTACTTTGCTCTCTACTAAACTATGCAATTACATTATATATTTCCGCCGGGCTTCCGTGCTATCTGTAATCATTAAATGCGTATAACTAAATATAAATAAATAAAATACAGTAAGGCACCATCTTTATTTGCCAATTAGTACCAAAATCGGTCACCAAATATTCCGAAAAATGTTGTGTTCCGAGTTAGTTCTTCCTTTAGAATTCCATTTAGAAACAGTTGTTAAGTCGATGATGAAGGTATAATCAACAGACTCTTAATTAAAATTACTCAGCAATAGCAAAATACGCTAAGCACGAAATGTATTTTCTAGTGACATATATATTTCGAAACTTTTGCAAGATGATAAAAGCTTCCCGAATGATTTAAAAGCAAACATGAATGAAATGTATAAAGTTCAACAAGATAATTAAGAAACTATTGAAAAAAAGGAAGAAATAATTTTAGCCTTAGAAAATCCTTTATATGTTAGAAGGGTTTAATCATTAATAAATCATATATGGCATCATACTTATGGATGAGTATCGGTCACTAATGGTAAAACTCGCTGTGCAAACTTTTTCAGAATTCGTTTTGACGTATGCATAAGGCACATCACGCTAACTGGCGGTGGAGTAATGAAATACAGACCGTGATTGACTGATATCGTAAACGTTAATACTAAAATATGTGCCATCGTACGTTTTCTACCTTTTGGTAAGTTCATGTGCCCTAATATTCTCCACTAATCGCCATTTCCTTCACCACCCCACCCTTTATGCCATCTAACAACTTTTGTCTCTGTCTTCCCCTCTGTTGTTTCCCTTGAATTCTTTCCTCGATAACGTTCTTAAAATGTCTGCATAGAATTATATTTAATGAACAGCGATTCTTTACTATAGCCTACTTTTATTGTTAAAATTCTTTTAACATCCTTCTTCTTCCATGTCAACCATAAATGTTAATTTCCTACAAATGTAGACGATTCTTGTTTAAATAACGCGTACGTCATCTATTGAAATATACGCTCTTTAATTATTTCGCTAATTATATAACTATCATTGCATAACTTATTCTCATCTAATATTAATAAAACTGATTAACAATGTTTACTTTCATGAAATAATTTATGCATTTAAATTTCCAGAAAATAACGAAATCTTCAATTTTTTTATCTTACTATTTTCATTCCTACGATACACTACCTCGCACTTCTAATCTTATTTTGCCCACCTTATTAACGAAACAAAATAAAGATTTTATTTGGCGCATATACGATGATTCATCCATTGCTCGAGGATATCTGTTTAATCATTCCAAGCAAAGGATGCATGAAAAAGGTCCCATCAAAACAATGGCGAGTATTTGTAAGACAAGCTCGCCATTCTCGTCCGCATTACCAGGATATGAAGAGTCAGGATCGGGGTACCCTTAAACGAAAGTAGCTTGCTCTGAGGCACGACAATGGGTTTTCCCATGTCGAACGAGGGATCTGAATGGAAAGAGAAGAGCAGGAAGACGGAAGGAAGAGAAAAGAAGGCTTCAGCTGTAGAAAGGAAAAAAGATTGAGTATGGAGAGACAGCACGAGGATCGGAAAAGCGACGACCTTTTGAAGGCAAGGCAGAATGAGTATATAGAGATAAGGGTTTTTAAACTCCGTTCGAGAACGGGCGCACTTTGAGAAAACCTTAACAATGGAGAAAAAAGGATTCCATTCGACTTAATGGTAAGAGATTGAAGCGGATTCCCTGAATGAAGGAAATATAAAAAGAGAAAGGAATTTCAACTCCTACGGAAGAAGTGGCTTCGTGCTTGTGCGAGCGCACGCAGAAACGGTCGAATTACGATTATTGGCTTTTAAAAGTGTATTACATCCATTTAAATGCAAATTTACGTGCCATCACGTCGTCGGTTAAGTTGCAATAATGCACATTTACTGCTATCACAAATCATTCCAAAAAAAATAGCTCAACTTCCCTTCTTCCACGTATTCATAAAGTAACGAAAATGTATCTCAATATTGCTGGCGGCCACCTTATGAGATGGAATGTTGAGCAATAATCTATAAAATTACGTACGATTACACTCACCTATTGATCGCGTTCAAGATACCCCTTATAAGTAAAAAAGTAAGCCAGTTTGTCAATAAGAAATAAAAATGAAAATGTGATGATGTAATATCCAACCGGATGAAGCAATTATGTATTTATTAATTTCAGAAATACTATTTCAAGAGATATGTTTTCCAACAAATTTTATGTACTGAGGGGTTATATAAGTGGCATAGCCTAAGTAGGTTGGATGTTCCAAACCCCGGAAATGGGTTTTAAAAAATGGAGGTTATGGGGGGTGAATTGTAATTGTTCGAGTTATTGCAGTAACGCAAGCTACTTGTATCTTGTAGGGAATATATATTAATAGATCTTTGATTCCATCACATTTAGAGCAGAGGTTTGCCTACCTGGGGAATGTAGTCAAAGTTGCGTGCAGTACATGTCTCAGAAGCCATCCAGATACAAATCCTGACTATGCTCCTGGTGATAGCAATTACTGGATTTATATTCGGCAATTTTTATGAATACGCGAAGCGAGATTGTTAAATGCCAGTTCATTTATATTAATTCCGCAACATCTTTAAGTAGTCTAAATGTCTGCGTGATAGAATATTTTTTCATGGTTTCATCTGGGTTTACGCATTTTATTCTTGCCACACATATTTCCGACTAGCTAATTTTGCAAAATTTAAAGTTATGCCCCCCCTAGAAAGTTCTATTCGATTTATGAACCTATTTGAAGCATGTAAATTTAGAGAGTGAGTATTAACGTGGTGTAGAACTATTTTTTTCTGCAAGATCAAAATATTAGCCAAGAAAATGAAAGAATGAAAACTGCTACTAATATTTTTCCTTTCGCAATTGATTTCACTTGAAAATTTTGCCGTCAATTCCTTCGTTTTTGACAGTACTTTGTGAAGACATGCGTTTCAAGCCAGTCACGATTGCTCAAGTGAGAAGTACATTTACGTTTAACAAATGGCTACTTCCATATGCAATGTACCTGAAGATGACCATCAAGGTCAAAACCGGTTGTGTTTAATACATTTTGTATAAAATACGCAATACGTTTCCGATTTGCTTTAGATGGCGCTCCACAGCGTTAGGCCAGAACACTTGGAGTATATACATTTAGTTTTATAATCAACCAAAAACGATGCATTAGAATGCCATACTTGATTTATTCTAAACCAGAGATTCCCAAAGTGGCGCTGGTCTAATCTAGGAAAAAGAATTTTATCCCATCTTTCTTCCTGAATAGCGTTTTAATAGAGCTATGGCATCAATAAAACATCAGAAAATTATCATACAGTTATTTGGTAGATAATTTTATCATTGTAGCGTTTAATCTACCTTTTATCTTACTTCAGCTTTGGTCATACAGATATTAATTTTCATAGATGACGGTGGTATGGATCTAAGGGGGCGGTAACATGAAAAAGTTATGGAAACACTATTCTAAACCATTTTTCAAAGGCCTCCTACTGCACAAAGAGAAATCAATGGAACAATGACCTCCTTCAAAACCAACTAAGATGCAAAATTACCAGAAGAACGAATCGTAAAAGAAATTTGCTGAGAAAGAAGAAGAGGAGAATCAGGAAGAGCATCTCGAGGATTGGACTGAGTGGAGGAGCAAAAAACAACAAAGGAACGTGGACAAAAGGCGCCCGTTGTGCTTAAAAGAGCACCCGAACGAATTTAGCTTCTCGCGGAAAAAGGAGTGAAAACAAGACGGAGAATGGGATTAGATTGAAAAAGAGCGGAGTGGAGAGCAATCGCAAATGAGGATCCAAGATGAAAAGAGGGAGGCTCTTGTGGAGATGTGCCATGACTCCCGAAGATCTTTCCTTTTGCGAACGAACATCTCGGAATATACGCTTCGAATGGTAGTTAACTTCCTCGTTAGTCACGAATCCTCCCTTCGAAGTACAAGTATTGAACCCTAATTAATGGAATGTCTATCAGACGGATGAGAAAGGTACACCGGGTGTGGATGTTACTCTGATTTCCATGAATTTCTTGGTACCGCTCCATGCTCGACCGGTTCCTTCGCACACTTCATAACATTCTCCGAACAGCACATTTCTCGTATTTGGCGGGGAAAATCGACCATAAAAGGGCCCTTTTTTAAAAGAAACAAATGTAGTCTGGATTTTTACCATTTATCTTCATAACTTAGGCTCGGTATTATAATGTGTACTGTAAATGAACTTTAACTAATGATCACTTTAGGTCCTGGTATTATAATAGTTTCTTAGAGTTGAAATGAAGGTTATAGTAGTAGTCTTCACTTTAATAAACTAACCGAGTTCCAAAGTGACTTTAGTTAAAGTCCATTTTAAGTATAAATTTAAATACCGGGCCTTACAGTTGCAAATTACTCTCCAAAACAATCTTTGTATCAGTGGTTTTTGTATAATATGCTATTTAAAATGAGTGAAGACTACTTGGCCATAATGAAACAGCTAATGCTTGTTTTAAAACTAATTTATCTCAGAGACTTTATTTACTAATGTTAAACATTCTGTCGCAAACCGAGTGCGAATACAACTTCGATGATTTACTGAGTAACGAGGCATGCTTGACCGATTCCTTCTTTCGCAGTACTTTAAATACGACATTTATTGTGTTTTTCGGGAAAAACCGTTCTTTGAGGGCACTTTTCCAGAGAGAAAAAACTTTGTTTGTATTCAATCCATTAATGTAGCTAGAAATACACGATTTATTTGACCAACAGTACACGATTTTTGATTATTAAATACACGATTATTGATTTTTGATTAATTTACAGTTCTAGGAAACTCTAAAACAATACCAATAACAGTTATGTTTAGATAACATGCTATTTACGATGAAGGAAGCCTATTCAACTGATATAACAAATGATGAAATAGCTAATGTTGTTTTTCACACTAATATACCTAAGATGATAATTTATTTACTGATCTAAAATATTGATTCATTTCTTAATATAAATATAAACATATCCATCACTGCAAAATTTCATTCTTCACTTGTCTCGCAAATGTTTTGCTACAATTATCGTGCCTAAAATTTCTATTTCGATCACAATTCTGTGGAAGCACTATATCATCAGAGATATAAAATAACTTTCACACGGTACCAAGTTGGTTAGTTTTTGCTGCCCGAGTTGACCCAAACGTCGAAACCTGGGTCGCTAAATAAACCTACAATGAGCAAATTAAAAGCTTTTATCTTTGAGCTTCCACCGTTACTTAGGATATTCTTGCAGAATGGTATGCCTCGCTATTCCATGCCTCTTGTATGTTTTCTACATCTACATCTACATAAGTCCCTGCAAGCCACCTTCCGGCGTGTAGCAGGGGGTGTAAACACCAAGGGTAGAATTACTTCTTTAATTTATTATTATCGCGTATCGTTCGCGGAAAAAAAGAATCCCTAAAACTACATCTCCTCGCGTCCATTTCTCTTATTTTACGCTCACTGTCGGATCGGGCAAAGTAGGAGCGGGGTCACATAATACCAATTACGTCATCCGAAAATGTATTTCCTTTGAATTTATCTAACAATCGCAGCCTAGCTTCTAATCTCCTTTCTTTCAAGGATTCCCAACCTGCGTCTGTGAGCATTTGCGTTACACTTGCTTCTCTATCGTAGCACTTTTTAACAAAACGTATCGCCTTACGCTGCACTTTCTCGAGTTCACGAGAGTTCGTTTCATCCGCTGGGTCCCATATACTCGCCGCATATTCCAGATGGGATCTAACTAACGTGAAATAGCATCGCTCTCTAACTTTTTCATCGCATCTACCTAATGCGCTTTATAAAACCGAGCTTTTTAGTTGCTTTACCGCATATTTTTCGAATGTGTGTGCTCCAGTTTAAGTTATTGGTAAGGGTGATTCCAAGATATTCTACTGAGTCGATTACATTTAAATTCGTTCCACTAATTTTGTACGGGTAGTTCAGACGCAATTGTTTCCTTTCGAAGAAATTAACTACAGCGCATTTATCTATATTAAGATCTAGTTGCCATTTTTCGCACCACATTTGTATATGAGCTAAGTCTTTTGAGAGTGAAGCACTATCTTCGTCACTTGATATTTCTCTATATATTACCGAATCATCCGCAAATATCCTCACATTGCTATCGATCTTGTCGCTTAGGTCATTGATGTAAATGAGGAAGAGTAAAGGTCCGATTACGCTGCCTTTTCTGGTTTAGAAATATCAGTTTCCACAACCTTTGATATTGTCCTTTTTTTGCAGGCCTAGATTTGTTCCCTAGACATCTTATCTCGTTCGTCTACAGTATAGCTTTCTTTTTTATTTCTTAACGATGGAGTCACACGAAATATCGCATCTCTCTGTGAATTCTACACAATCATTGACTAATATAATTCTTTGAGATACTGCCAAATATGCTTCTCCCTCATCTTCCCAGGGCTGTGAATACATTTAATCTAGTTCCGAGCTTAAAGGTGTCTATCATTACGTAATCTTCTGCCAAAACCCTTACTGGGTGTCATTTTGGATTTACAGCGTTCGCAAAATATTCATACTCGGAATTTAACTCCAAATAGTAATATAAGGGGTGCATATTTATAGCACTTTATTCCCGTGACCTCTATCCGAGTATTATGCCAATGAATTTTAAACGAGATGAGAGTATTTTAAAACCATGAAATAATCCAAACGGATGTTATATTTGAAATACATGGCCTTGGCAAATTCTTCGTTACCTTTTTTAAAATCGCTTTGTTTTAACAGTAACGGAATGCATGAGAAACGTTATTCCCATTCAAAACGTAAAATATTGTACATATTGGCTTAGCATCTAATTTGCTAAGAAATACTACGCTTTAGCTGACTATTAACTTAAATCAGAGCAACAATAAAAGCAGGAATGTAAATTTCTTTCTTGGGGATGAGTCCTGGGGAAGTTTATACTCGATTCGTATTCAGCATTCCCTTAAAGTATGTAAATCAACCATAAACAGTTTTCCGTCAAACTTCAACGAGATCCATGGTGAAGTAAAAGAGATAGGCAAGTAATATTACTTTGATATTTTCGTTAATTAAAATATTTGAAGTACTCACGTTACAATGAGGCATTCTCAAATCCTTTATCCTACACACTAATTAAATTAAATTTTCAGGTAATATATTTTTACATACGTAATGAAAGACGCTTCACTTCTACAAAACATATTCTTGCACGATGATATAGTTTCTGGAGTCATTATCAGGAGGCATTAAATATTACTGTAACAAAGAAACCATAAAAACTTGGTAGTCTCTCAAGTATTTTCGATTAGTTTGAAAGTGATTTTTACTATTATTTTTGTGAAATAATTAAATGACTGATGAGAAAATTGAACTTTCCTTAAAGAGAAATCGATCTTAGTTCCAAGAGTAGAAGATGACACAATAGCTTTAGAGGGCAAAATTCATACAAATATTAATATCGTTAAAAATGTGATCAGCTACAACCAGAATTAAAAATGGATTCGATTAACCAACAAGCAATTAAAAACATTGTGATGCCAAAACGTCCATCGTAACACTGATTACTCAATGATTACACTGCAGTTACTTATCCCAGGCGGGTACAATAGCAGCGGAAAAATGAGCTCGGGCAAAAATTCATGAGGTAGCTGACACTACAGCGCGGCAACTCCTTCCGTGAAAACATTTCGTTAAAGCAACTCCTTCTCGTTCTTTATTACGCCGTACGTGACGCTTCAATGCTCGCTGCTTACGTTTCACTTTTCTACTTTGTTTCCCCAGTTTGGTTTGTTTGTAGGAATAACAGGTGAGGGTGACTTGATTTCAAGGTGGACCTCCCTCGGACATTATTTCTCTTTCTACTCGCCTCTCCGACGTTTGAGAACGTTACCAAATCTTAGATAGCGTAAAAATCATTCAATAATGCCACAGATACAAAGAGACAGAAGTGTGAGCCAACATTCATGGTACAGTGGCATTTTTTTACGAAGAAATGCCACTTTCCAAAGAAGAATTACTTGAAAAAAGTCTGACGGGACCGGGAAGCAAACCCGGGTCCCCAAATTGCCGGTCGGGTGCTCTGTCCGTTGAGCTGTCCCGGCAGAACATCTCTCCAAGCCATTCCGGAGACTTTGTGGGTAAGGAATTTGCGATTTCGTCCACATGGTGGCAACCGGGAACCCGGTTCCGTTCCCGTCAGACTTTTTTGGAGTCAATCTTCCTTGGGATTTTTCCTGGGTGCGCACCATCTTGCGCAAAAACACTCTTACCCGTTTTCCTTACTTCTTCCAGTTCGAATTTCGTAACTTGAAAAGTTTATCTCGAAATCCAGTATTTCGTTATATCTTTCCAATTGTTTCGGTTCGTATCTCGAAATCAAGTTGGTATCTACAAGTCAAAATGGTGTGGGAAAGAAGTTCATAGGTCGAAAAGTTCGTAAGTAGAGTAAACCGTAAGTCGAGGTATCATTACAATAAGAAACCGGTGCGAAATTACACGGATTCAGAATTTACATGTATTTATCACGTCTTGAGCAGAAACTGCCATTTATATAAATCATTTTGAAGGTATATGTAATACTTAGATCTGAAACGTACATATAGAGATTCCTCGGTCGCTCTGTCCACTTATTTTAGAGTTGATTCTATTTAAAATGAAAAGTATTAGCATGAACTAAGTGTGCGCACAAAGTGTGTGCATTCAAGTTTTAACATGAACACCGCCGAACTGTACTGTCTATAATAATCATCAAATTGATGCATTCGAAATTATTTATTCCATTTAAATGAGAAGATTTTGTGACACGATTCGTTTTTACCACCAATTATTAAAAAAGATCGTGAAATATGCATAATTTGGAAATCAAAATGAAAATGCAGAGCTTGATGATGAAAATTGTGAATGGCTACGAATAAACGTAACTTATTTCAACATTCCTAATAGAATTCTCCAAGTCTCTTCACAATTTGAAAAAAATTCCTGAACTGGAAGTAATCACTCAGCGATTAATTGGCTCGAAAATTCAACAGTTGCTCTAATTTACCTCAAATTGCAAGCGCATTCAGACCCAACCCCCGCCAATTAAATTTCGAACGAGTAATCATTAACATAAAAGGCCAAAGGAGCTGATGGAGTAAATAAAGGAAAACAAGAATAATTAAGTCAATACCGCACGTAAAAAAGCTCTCTCCCTCCCGAGGCTATGTTTCTAAACGTCATGATGTGAAAAATAAGGGTGCAGACAAAAGCAGCAGTCTGACGCTTGAAAAAAATGAAGACCGTAGGCGTATTAAAAGGAGCTGAGGAATGCTTAACCGAGAATGATGGGAGGAATAATTATAAGCGGATAAAATGTGGAAGAAAAAGAGAAAGAAAATGGGAGAGGAAGCGGAGATTAATGGGGTGAGAGGAAATGAATGGAGTGGGCCATTTTGTGCTGAAGAATTGAGAATTTAGGAGAAGGCGTTTGAATTGCCGTTGGATTAGTGTGAGAATAAGGAAAAGCCTTCCAATAATCGTATATACAGAAATAAATTGCACTATCCTAAACTGGAGAGATCGCCGCCGCAACATTGCGAAAGTTCTCTTACACTACGAAAACGAAAACTTTCATTAGGGCTGGAGCTAATTTTTCTGCGAATTTTCGATAAAAAGGAGTCAAAAACTCTGCAAGTTGGTGTTCAGATAGCCAAGAGGGTAACGCGTTCGACTTCGTTGAAAGCCGAGCCGGGTTCGGTTCCCGGTGAGGGCTTGCGAAATCACCTGAGCTGTCGAATAACTTTTAAAAATCACTTCTATTACAACTAATTAAGGTTTTCATCCCGCCGTGACCTGTGAACTTTTAAGCCCTTATTTATTTATTTATTTACTTACTTACTCATCATCGTTTTAAACCTACGGAATTTTAAACAGCCGTTATTTATTTATTTACTCTGTTGTTTCTATCCATATGACTGTTTTTTATTTATTTTTATACTCTGAAAATGTTATCCTTTCATTAACTCTTGTTTTTATCCCATGGAATTTTAACATCGTCACTATTTATTTATTTACTGAAAATTATTTTATACTTTAACACTGTTTCACGTTTTATATTTTATTGTTTTTCGTTATTTATATAATCACCTGTAATTTATTAAATTTTATGTTCCGTTCGTACTTGACAAGCGTATGTAAAGAACCCTGGGCCGGGAGAAGAGGGGACTCTCTGGTCTCACCTGGCCCAGGTGAAATATAAATTAAGACAAGTTACACGACGTGATTCTCTCTATTGAGAAAGAAATCTTGCACGGCTACGGAAATTGCTTAGGAGTAGAATTATGGTAAAAGTTATACCTATATGCAATCAAGATAGATTTTTACTGTGTTTTTAGGGACACAACATATATATAACATACGGTAAAATCCTACCCAGCAGAACTATGCACAAAGAGTAGACCGAGTAGAATTGAGATTAGTGCGCCTCGACTGCTGAGGTTATTTTGCAAGAGTAGTCTTACTAATCGAATCCGGCTGTTATAACCTTATCCTTTGGTATTTGTAACCATAAATTCTATAAGAATTAGAATTTTGGAATGGAAAATAAAACTATCACATCCCTGAGTCGTATCTTAGTAAAAATCTGCAATTTCGGTTAAAAACGTTCTCAAAATGTCTTTGGTAATCAAGGTATATTTTGGGAATGTAAATGTTGAAAAATTGATGTAATTCCGTGGGAGCGTTCAGTTCTATCACCTCATACGCCTCAGAATTTCTAATTTAATTAAATAAAATGATCCTTTTCGGACAGTAAATCTTACGTTCCATAAACACTACAGTTTCAATGCCACAGGCGACATTTCGGTGACTAATCCCCCGAAAAAGAGGACTTAACGCATACTAAAGTTCCACATCGGAATATGAGCAATATCTCCAGTTTATGGTTGCCATAAATTCCTTTCTTACTGCCCACTGGTGTGTTCCTGACGAATATTTCGCCGAAATTGTTTCGAAGTAGGAAGGACGATCAACTTCGGAGTAACCAGGAAGATCTCTCTCGAAAAGTTTTCTTTGCTCCAAGTCTACGCGCCAGCCATACAAATTTAGGTCATAAACGCTGCACAGAGCGTAAGGAGTAAAATCAGAAATCCTATGAAACTCCTTGACTATGATACATTTACTTGATTTACCCTCGGTCACTTAGGTGTCTACAAAGGGGAAAACCTGATGATTAAAATACCAGTTCTTCGCAAATATATAAATTAACTGTGTCGAGTTATTGCAAACATCAACGAAACCGGTAGTGATATAAAAAACATACTTGTGGTTATTCAAAAGCGGCATATCACTTAGTATGTTAGAGTTATCCTAAGTAACACCGATGCTGTTGAGCCATATTTTGCTAACTCTCGTGTCCTCACTCCACAAATATTGATTGAAATCGATGTTCATTTTAATGTAAATATACGAAAATAAACTGTAAATGGTTTGAGCTCGCAATAGTATGAAGAAGTTGCTATGATCAATCATATGATATATGATCCATGCCATATCCACATACTGTTCTACAGAACCATCCCAAGATACAGGCCCTTCGGGTGATTGCCCAGGGCGCCAAGGTTTAGAGACTCAACACGTTGGTTGAGTCGAAAAACAGCGTGCTTTAAAAAGTGTTCTGATAGTTTTTTCATGAGTGAAGTCGTTGGATTGCCAAAAAATAATTTTAATGATTGTATATACTATTCACGTGTATTAATTGAGAGTATATTTGTCTTATCTTGCAATGCTCTTTCGTATCTTTCATCTAATAATATCGGTAAGTTCACTTAGGTTTTTTCATACCCTATGGGGCCTATTCCCGGTACATGCGAAATGACCACAGCTGTCGGAGCACTTTTAATAATATTACTATGTATTCATTAATATCTCTGACGACAAGAAGTGACTTTTTAGTCTCGATCTCGCCTTAATAAAGATCTTATAAACCTTATGCTTTCCTAGCTGGGCTAGTTGCTAAATGTTTTAATTTTTTATGAGACTTTCGGATTACGAAATTTCAAGTACCCAGGAAATTGTCATATGTTCACCTAATTCATATAAACTTTTTATTCTCAAAACATCACGTACAATAATAACGCTCTTTGAAGAATTATTGAGAATTAAAGAGGGGAAAATGCGCAATTATGCGGGTTTATAGCATCGTCTCGACTTCATCACCATTTCGAAGGATATCTGATACAGACAGTCCTAAATTAAATGAACCAATCATAGACAGCGTAACATATTTTATTGAGGCCACGGAAGAAATACGAAACGTAACAATTCTGGGAGAGAAATGAGAGCTACGTAATTAACCCCTTCAAATACGTGTTAATTATATATTTGATTATTACAAGATGAACAGATAGGAGAAGCAAAGGAAGGCTCACAAGCACTGCGAGCGGAATGTAAGGAAAGAGGATTAAAAAAAAAAGTCCACCGCTCCTGGGTTCGAGGCGATGAAAGAGTTAATTAATTAGAAGTGCTCCCTTGCGCGGGAAACTCAAGTCAAACAAAAACTTCCGCAGCTAGCAAAGAAGGTAACCGGATATTACTCCCAGTATCGGAAAAATTAAAGATCGGGACGTCGGCGTATTTGATATATTTGCGGAAGGCTGCGTATGAAGAGAAAGAAGAGGAAAGATCAGGAATCGAAAGGCAAATATACGGGGAAAGAGAAATAAATATTGAATGATTGGTATGAGCGAACGACGTGATGGGCCAACTGAGGAAAGAACAGAAGCGAATATGTCAAGCTATTTGATCAGCAACGAGATGGGTTCCTTTGCTAAATCAAGAGAAATAATTGCGTTCTTTTGGAGGCCTTGCTTCGGTAAATTTCTTTCCCCTTAGCCCTCGATGACTTGCATTACACAGTTCATCTATTATTCATTAGCGAATCTCATTTTGGCTTAAAAATACAGCATGTAATTACAAAATTAGAAAAACTATTGAAAGAGGACAAGGAAAGGATAACATAAATAAATTACAGATAACATTGCGCGAAAAGATATACTCCGTAGAACATTCCCTAAGAAACATAAGAAAAATCACAAATAGCAATATTTGTTTAAGCGGAATAAATACATATTATTATTGCCATTACTATTTATAATAAGTATAAAAACGTCCACCCGGCAACTGGAAGAACCGGGTTCGTGTCCCGATCTTTTCAATTTTTCTCGAGTCCATTTTCCTCGAGAATATTGCAAGAAAATTTCTTCTTAATTATCTATAATTTTTAAATTAAAACATCTGTAAATATTTGAGTAGATATTTCATCGAAGCTAACTATCTACATACTTAACCAATGAGGCATAAAGGTAGTTTCTGAGGATTGTGTAAAGTGCTTCGACAGCTAGGGCGCATTCACTCATGAGCCCCTACTGGGAATCGAACCTGGATCTTCCTGAGAAGTATACTTGAAGACTTATATCTTCGAACTCTATACCGTAGATCAATACCAAAAGTACCGTTACCGTATAATCGATTACGTATACAGTTGCCACCATGGAGTAGAATCCATATTGCAGCCTTTTGAATGATAATAATAATTATAATAACAATACTTTCCTCGTACTTCGTATCGAGAAAAAAGCTCGTTAACATAATTGTACAATAGCATAAGATTCATTTATATGGAACAATAAAGTTAAATGAGCAGTTGTAAAAAGCATTCCATTTAACGAAGGAACCAAGCAGGTAAGACTGAAAATATTTATTATACGCCAATTTATTGTCATAACATTTCCCGCTGCGTGGAACTCATTTCGGGAAACGTCTAAATGTTATGAAAGACGGTCCCACACCTCCACCGTAATATGAAACGCATAAAAATATAAAGCCCTCAACTTTCAATATTCTCACTTTCTGAAAGCGAGCGCCTTTGTCACCAAATTCCGCCCCGAGAAAGAAGAGGAAAAAGCACGCGAAAGAAGCGAACAAACGCCAATCTATCTTCGAACGAACACACTAAGCGTGCGTTTACACATTTATGGGCGCGTATATATAACCTCCACACGGAATAAGAGAGGAATTTATAGAGAGAATGGAAGAGAAGGAAAAAGATCGGATAGGGAGAGACGTATGGGGAAAAGGAAGAGTCAAGGCTGCGAACACCACAAACGAAAATCAATTTTCTGATTGCGTTCTAGAAAACCCTTCTGCTCAAAATCCCTCCGTATCTCTCTATACATCCTCACGACATTCCATTTCGCCTCAACAATTCCTCCGCCTCCCTACACAAACAGCGATACAATCCCCACTAAGCCCCCTTCGATTCAAACCCCTTCTCTTAGAAGGTCCTACCCCTTGATTTCGTCAAAGTCTTTGCCCAGGGCTGCGTCGGTGGATTCAAAGGGCGGGCTCTTTTGATTGCCCCCGAGGAGAACATCCCGAATTCCTATGGCGACCGAAAAAAGCGCAGGGAGGTGGATAAAAGCATCGCATGGGAAATGACGGGCATGTTATGGGAGCGAATCCGACTTTATTCCAGAAATGAAACATTTTCGGATGGGGCAAATTAGCGGGGACCTTCAGCCTTGAACTGCGAGGGATAATTCACGAGTTGCCTTGGGGCGCCAAAACACCTGATTTTTGGAATTTCCGCCTGCGAGTTGAGCACGCGGAAAATTACTTACTTTCGACGTACGTGCTCAGTATTTTCAAAGCGAAACGAAATACAATTAACACAAGGCGTCGCATGAACAAACGCGAGGGTTTTACCCGTTCGTATATCATTTCGCCTCCGTGCACTTGCAGAGCTCATCTCGCATTAGTACGGATTCCTCTCCAAAACTCAATCTCATACGCCGGGAAACCGCACAATGGAGGAAAAATTAATCTCTGCGATTCTATGATCTCTGAAACGTATTCATTTTAAAGTTGCGAAATATTTCAAACTGTAATGGATTTTCTAGAGTATCGTCAAGTTTTTTTTCTGGCTTTCTGCATATGGAGATTGGCTTCGAGGGATGTCATTTAATTAATTAAGGATTGTTACACAGCGTACTCGCTCTTCAGAATTATTAGCAACACACCGCTTCAGTGTACAATCGAGACTGTTTTGCAGAAGCAAAATTGTCCAGAGAAGCATTCGACGCCCTAATATTCGTCAAGGATATCGAATAGAAAAAGATTACTTAAGGGGTTGACCTTTGTGTTTTATAAAAATATCAAAGTGTTCGCTGTTTTGCTATTGCTCTAAATGCATAATTAATCAATTACGACTTAGTTGATCCAGCTGGAAATAATTAACATCTTACTTACTCATTCACATTATCAATAAACTAAACTTGTGAAACAAGAGAAAGAAATCATGATAAATAACCATTATTTTNATCCCGATCCGCTGGAGAGTTATTAGGAGGGCCAAAAGAGAGAGGAAAAGATATATATGGAGGAATTCAAGGAAATCGATAGAACGAATAAAGCGCAAGTATTTTTGGATGAAGTATAAAATATCACACATGGTGCACTACTTCCAAGTGTACCAGTTTTAAAAACTTGTCAGCTGATATAGAATATTCAGGAAGTTAAATAGAGCTTGCTCATTGTCGGACAGTTCAATCTCCAAAGGCTGCGGAAATGTAAATGAGTAGAAAACTGAACAACGAAAAGCTATTTGCAAACCTCGGCAGCTGTGATTGAAACGTGGATCTCAATCTACTTAATTAGCTGTTTAAATAAAATGTTGATAAAACGTGGGGATATATTTTCTAGCATCTTTAATAAATTTCTAGCAACTAATCTTTAAGAAGCGTAAACCTTCTATGGAAATAACAAGAATAAGAGCGTAACTTAAAAACAGCAAACCTCAGGTTTCCAAATGGAGTTTCAACGTAACTTTAAACTGATGACATTTCGTAATCATTAATTCAGATCACTACTAAAAATATATAATTTGCGGTTTCAATTGCTAAGGAAAACGCATGGATTTTTTCGAGAAACGTAATATGAAGAAAAATTAAATCGATAATATACTTCGCTGTAACAATAATTGGGATTATCCATTATGGAAAAAAGCAAGGGTAACGAATAAGCATGTAATTTATAAATCCGCGAAACTCTCAAGTCTCTCCGATAACATTAATTGAATACTCAGAAGTTGAATGAGGAAATAGATTTAAGCCCAGGACTATAATGTGTTCAAAATTAGACGTTATCTAATGATAATAATAATACACATTAAATAATTTTCACTTTAGGGCCCGGTATATATAAAGATTCGATAGACTTTATGTGCAGATTAATGTTAATATCCAAGCTAATCTATGATATGGATAGGAGATTAACGATAATTTATTTTTTAACTCAAGTATGCATTAGAATACCAGGCCTTACTTTAAAACTCATTATTTACCACTACGTACCTCCTAATTTCCAAAATTTTATTTACAACCGGTTTCTGCCTATTCCTGATAAATTTTTCAGTTAAAGATCTCTATTTACCCAGAAATATTCCGTGAAATAAACATTTGGGTCAATTAGAAAGTGCTTTGATATCCTACTTTGCCATAGCGTTTCTCGAGGTACAACTTAAAAACTAACGATGGAAGAGGAAATATATAGGTTACGCTTTCAAGATACCGACGTGTGTACGTTATCTATAAAATAGTGAAGCTTTCAATGTCACACTACTGCACCCAATCTCTAAAGCATGGGCGTTGTGAGAATACTGTTTTTAAAATTATCTTGTCGAGGAAGAAACGCAGTCAAGACGGGAATTGGGAAATATAACAAGGGATGAGCCAAGCAGAGTGCCCGCGATGGCCTCCGACCTCCAGAGATTTGCGACGCTCGCGAAAGATAGTATCTACTGCTATGGTATGGTACATCAGGCGTAGGGTGGAGTAGCTTCAGGCACCCAGAAATAATTTAACACAGCATAACCTTGCGGTTTTGAAAAGATTTTTTTTTTAAAGATGAAGAAAAGAAATATTTTAGAATGTTTCCCGGAAAAAACTATAACATTAATAACAATGTGTGTACGCTTAAACAGATGATGTGCGATGTTTTAATCTACGGGATTGAAGTTTGTTCTCGCCATCTTTTAATTTGCTAGAAAACTTCACAAAGCAGGACGGAACCTATAATAATAATGGTAATGATTTCGTGTGTATGAATTGGGCATATTTAAGCCAATATAGATCATTCTTTCAATAAATCTTTCATTGAGTCACGTAAACAGCCATACTCTTAACTGAGTTCGACAACTAAGAAGAGGTAGAGATTAAAGAAAAGCCGTTACATGTCGGTGGTTCGCATCTTTTCTTTTTGAGACCGAAGCAGGTGACTTGGGAAAGGAAACAAATTAACCAGCCTTCTAATTTCTTGGTAAAAGATGAGTGAAATCTCGGTTTATCAATTTCCTATCCCTTATTTAGTGTTTCAGTCTCAGAGGGACACTCTTGGAGTGTTTTTAAACCTCTAACTCAATTACAGCCCCATTTTTTCATATGAACAGAACGAAGTTTTACTGCAGTATGTGTCAAATTTAAAACTGAAGTTAAAATATGCGAATACTCCGAGACGAGGAAATCACCGGAGGATTACATTTCGCTAAATTATAATTACTATTTGCGCCCATGGCTTATGCATTTTTTCCCACAGTCCTAGGTATCATTTAAATAATAAGACGAACCCATATTTTAGAATGACCATTTTGAAAAAACTTTTAACCTTGCAATCAATTCAACCTCACATCGTGGAACACCGATTAATTAATGAATCCAGGACGTATTTTACACATTTTTTTTTAATTTTCGACCGGTTTCGACCTTGTAATTATCTTCAGGTCATATTTTAAGAAGACAACAAGGCCAAAAAGGTCAGATATAAATTTGTTACGACAAATACGATATCCAAATTTCATTAATTACTTTTATTGTGTTGTTTTGCGTTATACACAAGACAATGCAGCACGGTCCAAGAGTCCTAAAATTAAGGGGAGAACATCTCAGTGGCTTCACGTGATGATTTGAGATGGGGAAGGTACCCAAAATTCGAAACTACGTCGTGAGACAAGAGTGAGGCAGAAAGCATAGGCTCACGAGGAAGGGAGTTGGTGTAATAAGATCTCTGTAGAGAAGAAAGCCTTTAGCGAGAGGAGACGCGGATGGAGAGGCGAGAAAATGAATTTTCCACTCGAGACGGAGTCTTTGTTGTCGCCGAGTTTCTCAATATCAAAACCTCCTCCACTTCCATCCCCCGGAAAAAAAACTCCAACAATTGAACACTTCATCTTTCGCCTTAGCAAACTGGAACTAGTGCGTTAATCTCGTCTTAGATTTTTCCTAATTTACAAACTCTACGTTTCCTTTACGGCCTCCCTCTCAAATTCTCTCTTTTCGGTATAAAGCGGGGGTGATTCAAAATGGCCGAAGACTCGAGTGCATTCTCGAAACATCTTCACCAACAAAGCGTTCGAGTGTTTTTCCTTGATCGATTCACTTCTCGGCCTTTCTTTACGAGGCCCTAATTTTCGGAGCATTGTTCACGTAAGAGATAGAAAGAGCCACCTTGATGAAGGTGATTAAAAAATTATGCAAACAAAACCAAATTGCGTTTAATTTATTGAGGAGAAAAACAAACACAGCATCTCCAAAGAGCTGCAGGTGCGAAGAGAATTAATTGTTTTATGTTTAATTCCGCCGCAGTAGGCGCTAGGTTAGAAAATGACGTTAACTTATTCTCAATTTAGCAATATACTCAAATAGTTTCACAATTTACTACGAAAGTAGTACAGTGAAATTGAATGCCTTCTGGGCAAAATATCAGTAGACAAAGGTTCCGTATGGCCTACTTTTAGACATAAATATTATACATTGTCAGGGAAAGACACTGAAAGCCTCTTGCCACCAGCATTTCTTGAAGATGAGCATGCCTGGTCTGAACAATAATTTCTGCGTAGGAGCCGTGACTTTTCAATTTCAATATACATACGCATGTACAAAGTATTATTATAGGAACAAGGCACACTAAGTAGTTACAAAGCTTGTAAATACAGCTATGGTAAGCATTTATATTTGCAAATGATTTCACTGTAAATTTATTTGAAATCGATATTAATTAAGGGTTAAATGGAAGATGAACCTTTCTGGACCCAATTTTGCCCATCTGTAAAATTTTATGAAATTATTTATACATACATATATAGCACCCAAGGTCTCCACAAACATCTATGTATTGGACAATTACAGTGATAAACTTAAGCAGTAACAATGGAAAAGCATATATGACCATTTATTAACCAGAAAAATCTGTTAATATGGAATTTGAACCCGGGATGTTGGGGTTCGCGACATGTCAATGCTAACCTATCAACTACATCAACTGGAACCATCAAAAACCATATGGCATCTTCCTTGGAATGGTTCCACCTATCAAAACCCCTCTCTAATTTGCAATATCTACAGTTACGCAAATTTAGATTGCGGGATCTACTTGGGAGTAGCTGCGGAATTGGAGAGATAAATTCCTTTTATTAAAAGTGGAGCTGGAAAAATGAGAAGCTCCTCCATTTTCATTATTTCCGCGGAAATTGTTTTGGGCTGAAATATTGGCGGATTCTCGTGGGATATAGAGGGCCTTTTTCTTTCCGAGTTCATCTCCAACTGGCGGAGGATTCGTCTGGGAATTATTTGACCACACACGTGTGCTAAGCAGGTGCCCGCGATGGCCTCCGACCTCCAGAGATTTGCGACGCTCGCGAAATATTGCCCATTGCCACTTGCGAAATACCTTTCGCTAATTAAAATTTGCCGAAGGTATAAATATCGCGAGATGAAATTTCGTTTATGCCTGGAAGTTTGATAAGTAGATCCAACTTATGGGAAACATTTATTCTCATTTCCTCTCCATTCACCCCCAAGCAATCAATTAATTATTTTCTCGTCCAAAAATTAGTGCCAAATGGATCTGTAAATATTTCGTCTTATATGAAAATAATTTCTGTAGACTCCTTTTGAAGAATTCTTTTAATCACTTTTCAAGGATTAAGCTAAAATCCTTTTGCAACTAAACTACAATGTAATATAAGCATTGTATGATGATACGGACATTTTCCTTTTTCATTCGTTGCATAAATATGACATACTAGAAATTCCAGTAGTACTTGTTTAAGAGAGTCTCTATTACTTCGTAATCTGAAATTGCTTTATTTTGAATATTTGGTATAAATTGAATTTAAACTGATTTAAACAATTCAAATCAATTCAATAACAAATGGGAAAAATATCCTAATAGAGTGAATCAGCTGAATTATATCGAATTTTAGAGAAATGCTGCTATATCTACGAATCAATCATACGACTCGACCATTAAACAACGACATGCACGTATTAAATTATGCTAAAGCATTTTTTTTAAAGATGACTCAATCTTTTGATAACATTAACGCTGATAAGCTAGCCACGAAATACATTCTTCGGAGTTAAACAGAATGTTAATTTTTTGTAGCATGTAGTAGAGATATATTAGATACGAAGCAAAATAAACCAATCCAAACCATTTCGTAGATTATTCTATGATTTAGAGCACCGTTGGGCCACATCAACGATTTAGCTCTTACTATGGGTATAACACGTTATTAATAAAATCAAATCCATGGTTGATCAAACACAATCAAGTCCTCAACAAAAGAATTACGGAGTAATTTTCATGAACCACTAATAAAAGACAACTATATGAATCTGAGATCTAATTAAGAGGAAGCTGTATTGCTCTGTAAACTTTCTCTCATAGGAATAATAAACTACGTCTCCTTGCATTACCATTCTACACTCCGGAGTAATAATAACTAAGAGATCGTTAATGACATCCGAGGCACTTTGGCAGTAAATTAAGAAAAAACTCCGGAATGGGGCTCCGAGAAAATGGAAGGTCAATGTACGGCCATTTCTCGAGATTTATGCGAAGGGGGAAGCACCTTCCGACCCCGATACATCTCGAAAGAAAAAGAGACAAACAATCCCAACATCGACGAGAAACAAATGAACATCCCGATCCGCTGGAGAGTTATTAGGAGGGCCAAAAGAGAGAGGAAAAGATATATATGGAGGAATTCAAGGAAATCGATAGAACGAATAAAGCGCAAGTATTTTTGGATGAAGTATAAAATATCACACATGGTGCACTACTTCCAAGTGTACCAGTTTTAAAAACTTGTCAGCTGATATAGAATATTCAGGAAGTTAAATAGAGCTTGCTCATTGTCGGACAGTTCAATCTCCAAAGGCTGCGGAAATGTAAATGAGTAGAAAACTGAACAACGAAAAGCTATTTGCAAACCTCGGCAGCTGTGATTGAAACGTGGATCTCAATCTACTTAATTAGCTGTTTAAATAAAATGTTGATAAAACGTGGGGATATATTTTCTAGCATCTTTAATAAATTTCTAGCAACTAATCTTTAAGAAGCGTAAACCTTCTATGGAATTAACAAGAATAAGAGCGTAACTTAAAAACAGCAAACCTCAGGTTTCCAAACGATGTTTCAACGTAACTTTAAACTGATGACATTTCGTAATCATTAATTCAGATCACTACTAAAAATATATAATTTGCGGTTTCAATTGCTAAGGAAAACGCATGGATTTTTTCGAGAAACGTAATATGAAGAAAAATTAAATCGATAATATACTTCGCTGTAACAATAATTGGGATTATCCATTATGGAAAAAAGCAAGGGTAACGAATAAGCATGTAATTTATAAATCCGCGAAACTCTCAAGTCTCTCCGATAACATTAATTGAATACTCAGAAGTTGAATGAGGAAATAGATTTAAGCCCAGGACTATAATGTGTTCAAAATTAGACGTTATCTAATGATAATAATAATACACATTAAATAATTTTCACTTTAGGGCCCGGTATATATAAAGATTCGATAGACTTTATGTGCAGATTAATGTTAATATCCAAGCTAATCTATGATATGGATAGGAGATTAACGATAATTTATTTTTTTAACTCAAGTATGCATTAGAATACCAGGCCTTACTTTAAAACTCATTATTTACCACTACGTACCTCCTAATTTCCAAAATTTTATTTACAACCGGTTTCTGCCTATTCCTGATAAATTTTTCAGTTAAAGATCTCTATTTACCCAGAAATATTCCGTGAAATAAACATTTGGGTCAATTAGAAAGTGCTTTGATATCCTACTTTGCCATAGCGTTTCTCGAGGTACAACTTAAAAACTAACGATGGAAGAGGAAATATATAGGTTACGCTTTCAAGATACCGACGTGTGTACGTTATCTATAAAATAGTGAAGCTTTCAATGTCACACTACTGCACCCAATCTCTAAAGCATGGGCGTTGTGAGAATACTGTTTTTAAAATTATCTTGTCGAGGAAGAAACGCAGTCAAGACGGGAATTGGGAAATATAACAAGGGATGAGCCAAGCAGATGAAAAGTGCTGTTAGAGAGATGGAGAAGATGATAAAGATGAAAGGGAAACAGACTCCTCGGAGGAGGAACAGGAAGTAGAAGAGGCAAGGTTAAACAGGGAGGTGATGCGATGGAGACAGGAAGAAACCCAAATGAGAGCTACCGAAGCATTGTTGTGAGAGGAGTTGGGATGGGGGATAGGGCGTGCTTGCTAATTTCGACTAAATTTCGTGATATTACGCCTTTCAGACATTTCTAATTAGTCTCTTAATGCGTCAAAAATGAGGAAATTACGTAGGCCATTTGAAAATTCCCGGGAGGCATGAAGGAGAAGCTTTCCTCTTGGGAAAAGGTGACGCTATTATAAGTATTATTATCATGACTCAAATTTCTCCGAGTTTCTCATGAATGGTTGCCAGGATACGGGAGAGCGAGGATACATAACAGGTAAATGACCATGTACTTACAGAGTTCGCATTTATCCGTAGGAAAACAAGACATTACGCCCAAAAACTTGAATCTTCGCAATAACAAATATTTAAATTATTTAATTGATGTTCTAAAGTATGGAAGTTTGACTGGGGCGTTTATAATTCAATACTCATTTGGATATTTTTAAATATGTAACTCTACATCACGAATTAGATATATATAAGAAAATCGGCGGCGGAGTCGTTAGCGTGTAAGTACCTAGTCCTAAGGTACCGGGTTCAAGTTTCAGCTATTTGGATTATTTTGGTTAGGAATGGGCTGTGTATATTACTTCGATTTTTTCGATAAGAGTTAGTGGAAGGATGAGCGTACAGTCTTGAAAACCAGCACAGAAAACTAATTTATGATCACCAATAATAAAAAAATCAACAGCCAAACTAATAATTGATGGGTCTAAGGACTACATGCAAAAACAATGTATAAAAAGAATAGGAACACGCGGCTTCCGGATAGCAAACTTCGCCTTCGGCGAAAGCGGTTCGGGGCTCGATTTTTGTGCCAAAACACCTTTAAAATACAGCCAACAGGCAACATGCATGCAAAAAATAGTAGCATACCACACTTTCGGGTTATTAATTCCAAAAACTTCCATTATTAAGTTCTTTTTGACTAAGTTTGTCGGACATCATATCTATTCAACTTATGCAGAGCTTGCCAAAAACCTTTTCTCGATTAAAAAAAATCTGGAAACTATCAAGTCTGAACATATTTATGATTTAACGGGACCATCATGGCTACGTAATTATGATTCACTCAACAAATCAAGAGTTTCTTCTTACGATTATCTACTTGAGCCTATCTATTTTGATATACCTGAAGATTTGTAATTATAAATTTGTAATTGTAAATTTGGATTATAATATGCTATTACAAAATCACTGCATTGGATTCTGCTAATTTCATATATATCGTACCGCATTTTACTATCGGGAATACATTATTATGATTATAAACACAGGCATTCCTATCTAACACTAAAGATATTAAAGGTAACATTTTCAATATTTGATACTCTTTAGCCTTCTTTTTTTGTCGGCTTTTAGCCATTTTTGGTTATACATAATATAGCTTTTATAGAAAATTTAAATAAATATTCTATAGTATTTAGATATATTTGGCGGAAAATGATATATTCAGATATCAGAATGCATCCTGATTACCATTAAAAGAATTCGCACTTATAAAGAGACAATGATATTCTCGCAGAAAAACAAACTCAAAATTCGTCTTCCAGATAAATATAGATTTAAATGTATTAGAAAGCTACCCTTAAAAATTTATTAGAGAGATTGTCAGTTTATAATATTTGTATTCTAATTTTGAAATTGTAATAACATTGGGTATGTACAAGTTACTGGTTGTGGAGAGAAGATATGGGGTTATCCGAATAAATAGCTTTATGGGATAATTCTTTCCACTTTAATATGAATTATCGAAGCATTACTTGTTTGCTGGATGTTCTCTAATATAAAAGTTACTTTTTTATAATTTCTCTACTATATACCGTTATA
>KZ308143.1:848074-933925 GCA_000376725.2 Ladona fulva
CAATTGTTCATGTTCTGCTATTGATGATATTACTTATGTTAACTATTGCATGAAACTATTGATGATATTACTTATGTTAACTATTGCATGACACTATTGATGATATTATTTATGTTAATTACTGCATGGAACTATTATTTAATTACACTGTGAATTTATATTCGATGTTTTCTTGTCTCTTTGTCTCGAAATATTCCTCAGAAAGATCGCGAAAATAATTCAATGCACAGTCCGAGTGGATTCTCCGGAAATATAATTTTCCTGATCCACCCTGACCGGTGCATAAGTTACAGTCGGGTACGAATACTAAAACACTCGACTGAGGATGACCGACGTAGCAGCAAATTCCACGTCAAATGATGATCAAAACATGGGAAAAGGTCGTTAAAGCAGCCGTTGAAATTGACGAGGGAGAAGTTGATGCTTCAAAAACGTCAAGCTACGAAATAACAGCTGAAAATGCGAGCGCGCACCGCAATGCAGTCATGGCACAACTTCTGACGGACGACGGCAGAAAGTACTAAAGCTTTGAGTTTATTTAAAAAGGTGTTGCGGACGACGAGATGTAGGTTTGTGATGATGATATTGCATATTTACCTTATAAAAATAAATGCAAAAGGAGGAACGGAAAAAGCGAAGTACTATTGTGATATTAAATGCGAATAGAGGGTCGAGCAATAATCTAAATCTTATTAGCGATAATATTAATAATGAGGACCCTTCATTTACGAGTTGGACCTCTCCTAAAATTAACCTCATTGCTTACATGTACATGTACGAAATAAATATAAGATAAAATGGATATATATTTCATGGAATAATTTGCATTAAAAGAGAACAGGGAGAAAAGGAAATAAAGATATTCTTTACGGTGAAATATCTTTACCCACTTTGCTTGAACATTTTCACAGAAGAAAGGGGTCAAAAAACATGAGAACTAAGTATTAAGAAAATACTCATTAATCTCTTAATAATGCTAAATCTAATCATAATAATTAATATCAATGGTACATATTTTAAAATGGAAAGGGGTCAAAAACATGAGAACTAAGTATTAAGAAAATACTCATCAATCTCTTAATAATGCTAAATCTAATCATAATAATTAATATCAATGGTACATATTTTTAAGTGTTCGGATAAGGTCATTTTGCTAGTAGGAAATGAACCCGGGACCTCATTCACTGAAGTTGAACGCGTTATCCGATTAGGTATCCGAAAGCTTTAATTTCAACAAATGTGGGTAAAAATACAGCAATACAATTCTAAGGAAAAATAACGAAAAAAATATTTAAAATATCCGGATACAAAACTCAAAGATACCTCCGCAGCCGGTTGAGTTTGTCAATACACTTAGCATGTCGCACTGCATTCAATGCACGAAACATCTGGCTTATCACGAAATAAATATCATGTTCGCGAGTAAAAAGAAACAATAATTCTTTGAAGACAGTTCAACGGAATACATTAAAAATTACGGTATTTTCAGCGAAGAGTTTCTCTCGAGTTATGTTATTCTCTAGACAATCCGGGACTCGCAATCTCCTAACTAGTAGGATTTTCCCACCAATAGGCTTCTCTTTGTTCCCGAGGCTGAAACTCACGCTGAAAGGACGTTCCACGTCTGTTGAAGACGCCCAAAAGAAACCGTTGCCAGATCTGCGTGTGTACCGCATAAAGCTTTCCAGAAATGCCAACAAAACAACAGAAAACGCCCGAAGCGATGTACAAGAGGTAAAGCGGAAAATTAAGGAGGGCGTAAAAGGGCATAACGGCTAGGTTATATCCTACCACGTTTTCTGATTAATTAAACGAATTTGCCTACGTTACACGTTGAGAAATATTTGCGCACTACTTTTGGATTAAAGTAAATTCGTTAGAATTTCAGTAGGCGAGGAAGAATATCGCATGAAACTTCGACAAACAAGAAATGAATTAAAGAATTAAGATGATAAATAAAGGTGCTCATGTTCATGATTTTGGAAATCGACTGTTCCTATTTTTGAAAGTAGATATAGAGAGATATGTGTTCATATACGAAGATTTTGAAATAGAAAAACTGCCTGATCAACATATTTGGCAATTAAGACGATTACCTAAGTGAATATCTTCACATATATAGGTGTATCCAGAAACATAGGTGGTTTTGAGTTTTCAACCCCCCCCCCCCTCCCATGAGAATATAGACAGCAGGACTCCCGGGTAGCCAAGTGGGCAACGCGTTCAACTTCGGTGAAAGCGGTCCCGGGATCGATTCCTGGTGGGAGCCTACGTGCGAAATGACCCCAGTTGTCGAAGCACTTTTAACACTACTACTACTACTACAATAAAGACAGCAATAAACGAAAGTATGCAAAAAAGATGACCTCTTGCAATAATGCCATAAAACACCGCCGGATATTTGCAGGTGTTCATATTGAAGGTGCACATGTTACAATAAATAACTTTATATTTTCATTGCATTTTGCGTGGGAGTAATCCCGCCCTAAGGTTTTAGGTAAGGGAATGTTTATTCCATGGCTTTAAACCCCCTAGTGGACAATTTCTGGCTACGCCCCTGTGTGCATCTTTAATTTTTTATACATGCATACGGTGTTTTAAATACTACGTAGTTAAAATACTTGAATATAAACACAGAAATGCACTTACACACAAACGTACACATATATCAATCAGGATTTTACATTACAATCCGCTCTTTTAGGACATGAAATCGTAGAATTTTCAGATCTCGTAGCAATTTTCTTTATGGCACTACATAAGGTCTACAGCAGAGACTAGTCTGCATAAAACAAAGGTTCGATCCGAGGAACACCTCCAACGTTAGGCAATGACAGATAATCGTTAACTGAAATTCCTCAGGCATTTTAGTTAATTGAATGATGGAAGACCCCAACAAAATCCCCATAAATCAAAATAAATGATCTTAGCTCATCTGCGCCTGGAAAAAATCCCAGTGCGCGACCTAATTCAGCGTGAATCTCCAGATTTCACGCGCTCGAGCAGGTTAATTTGACGGGTCAATAGCTTCAGGAGATCTTGTACGCTACTTTTTTGCTCGCTTAAAGTTTGAAGATATACGGCTTATCTAGGCGATACAAATGAAGAAAGGGAATTGTTTCAGTCCCACTCTGGTGAGATAATCGCAAAATAGAATGGAAAGAATCAGAGTAGATTACCATCCTCCCATAACGATTCATCTAACCGACGTCGCTCGTTAACGAAAGAAAAAGGCCAGAGGAAAACCGAAACAACCTTCTTGTGCATTACCAATGGGATCCACTGCAGATCAATTGGAAAAGGTAGTGAGTGAAAAGGGACATCATGGATGAGGATGATCATCAAATAAGATGAAGAAAATCAGTATTATCATTCCGTGATCCCTAAAAATACTATTATTAACTGTATCATGGAGCTGTTGGTATAATTTCTGGCCTGAAAACGTTAACAATGTTGAAGGTCTATTGTTTGAATTATTAAATAAATTAATGACGTACATTTTTGAAAATCCAATAGGATATTCCACTCTTTATCAGAAAAAAATGTTTTCATGGAGCGAACTCGAGATGGTTGTAATTTCAGCAAAATCAGCAGAAACAGAAATTATTTTGCTGATATTGCAAATTTTATCACCACACATCCATTCGACCTCAACCTGCATTCCTTTCCTGGAAAAGGAGTAAAAAAGTTATTGCATCAAGACGATGCAGAAACCCAAGCTTATAGTAACAGTTCCATTCATACCAATAATTCAAAAATATAAAATCTCCGAAATATACTCTATCATAAATGAGTCAGTTTATACTCAATGGTACCAATATTTAATAAGAATCTCTTAAATCTTTTGGACATATAAACTTTTATACTTCTGGTTTGTAAATTATCGTGCGTATGCAAGTAAAAGTACGAATTTGTATGCTCAAAAGCCTCATCGCACTACTCAAGAAGCCTTAACGTACCACATAATACATTCTCCAAAGTTGGCTAGTGGTTTTCCATGTATCCCTAAGATTCTGCAAATCATAAACAAAGGTTCCAGATGAAGATCATACTGCAAATTCGTGACGGCCTTCAAATTATCGAAATAATTTACCAGACCCTTTTCTTAAACTATAACTTTTAAAACTACTGATTTTTTCTCTCTACATAATATTCAATTTTTGAACAAAATAACATCTAGGGACTCCTTTCCATTTCATTTCAGGGGTTACTAGCAAAGTTGAATTGGATAATGCTAGACACAATTAAATGGAGATTGAAACAGGGCGATCCTCGCGGGGAGCCACAATAACAGTTATCCCCGGCGTCCACGTTTATCCATAAAATTTATAAAACACGCGAAAATCTGCGAATGCGGCTGAACTCACTTATTTACTTCGACGACTATTATAAACTCATTGACTGGGGCATGCAATCTTTATCTTCGGGGGAATCCGAATGCCCCACACTACGGTCGAAAGGAAAAAAAACTTTGCGACTTCGTTACCCCAATATATACAATGTACGCGACCGTTCCAGCAAGCCATGAGAGCAAGAGACGGCACAATGGAGTCAAAAGCGAAGATGAACAAAAGTTTCTCGTCCGGATAGTAACCGTTAAGATGAAGTTGATGGGAGATATGGGAATAAATATATATAGAGATGGGTGCTGCGGACAAAAGCGAAATGTGTCGGAGTAGGAAATGTTAGGGAGCTGTAGCACGAAAGGGGAAGGATCAAATATGAGGAGATAGACAATGGGGAAGACGGGAAAGTAATGTTTCAGTGGAGGGGCAGAGATAAATGAGGGGTCTTAATAAAGCTGGAAGGCGAGAATGGGAGGGGAATGAAGAGTTGTACGAGAACGAAGATGAACGGGGTGAAAAGGAGAGGGAAAAATAATTTGGTAAGGGAGGGTAGGGAAGAAAAGGTTTGTATAGATAATTAAATCTCACGGTTCGGACGAAACAAGAGGACAAATCCCTTTGTACGCGGAATAATCTTTCAGGTTGCCCATTTTCGAACAACAAAAGCCGATCGTTGAGCGAAGGGCGGAACGGAATGGTACTTCGTCTACGCAAAGTGTGATTCTATATCTGTTTACAACCAATTGGTGGGCATGTGCTAAACGTAAACAAATTCCAAATTTTATGCAAAATTAAATTTTGATCATGGTATTAAGGAAGAAAAAAATTACGTCAAACGTATGTACTTTGGAATTACCACAAAGATAAAAAATAAGCATGCACCAAATATGGATAAGTAACAAGTAAAAGTTAAGCTTGATAAATTGATTTTTATCATAATAACGCTAAAAAAAATAATGCAGGGCAGGTGAACTAATTAAGTCTCGATGAAATAAATATTACTAGTGTTACCGTTTATTTTGATGAGAATTAAAAACGGGAGTATACCTTTGTAATATGTCTATTTCATTTCCAAGATATCTATTCGTATATTTTACCTGAGAGTAATTTTCCTATATCTTACATTAGAATCTCATATCCGAGTCAATACAGTCAGTAAATACTTATATATTAGAGCGTTTAAACTACTAATGACAGAACAAATAACAGCTTCATGAATCAGCGTATTAACAAACTTTGGCGAATCACTGATATAAGGAAAGAATTGCAAATATTGTTCCCCTCTAGTTTCTACTTTTGTGCAGAAACCATCTGAAATCACCTGGTCAAAATTACATGTGCGATATAAATACTTTCAAAGAGGATTCTGATTAAAGCATTGATAAAATTCATAATTGAACACATTGAATTTACTGATAAAAATACCTATCGATAAGAATAGGAAGTACAATTTATTTATTACTATACATCCTTTCCATTATTACTATACAGTCGAATCCACGCTATCTCCTGCTTCTCTATACATTTTTGCTGGAAATATAATTTGATTATTGAAATATTTTCTGGGAAATACTCGAGATTTTCCTTTCATTGATTCCACAAATAAAACTGCACTGAAGCGAAGGACAGTGAGGCACAAAAGCAAGATAAAAGGGGACGAATAAAGAGCAGCTCAAAGGAAGGGTGTGAGAAAGAAGCAGTGACTGGCAGGTTGCTGTGGCAAAGGAAAGTGGATAACGGAGCGAACAAATGGGAGAATGCAGATGGTGGTTGGTTTCTGACGAGAGTAAAAGGCGGATGATGTAATGGAAGATATCAAAGGGACAGCATAAGGAATAAACAGTCGACAGAGAGATGGCGGTGGCTACATAAATTGAAGGATAGAGACGTGGGTGAAAGGCAATGGAAGTCTCAATTGGCGTAAAGTTTTCTCGGAAAACTCTCACCCAGTTCTGCGCAAAGAACACAAGGCACAATCACCTCCACACCAAAAACTCGACCTTATATGCCAGCCTTAATGAAAATTCCTAAATTGTTTTCGCGTTAACTTAAGGAAGCAACTCTACCTATTCAATTTCTTCTAAATATTGAGTTCATGAACATGATTCAAAATACAGCATGGGAATAACTGCTACAAGTGATTCGTACTGGTACTGATATTGTGGTACCGATTTATTTAGTTCAGAATTCCATTTACTAATACATATTTAAAATGAGGAATAACTATGGCTCTTAAATTAATTTTGAATATTTTTAATACGACACACTTTAGTGATATCTCATGCTAGCCAAACATCATCGTATAAACATTAACAATGTGGATCATAGCTAGTTACTATTAAAATTATGCTACCTTCGAATATAAGACAATTTAAAGTCAATTAATATTCCAAAAATAAAATATATGCATGTAAAACGTTAAAAGGAAAATTTAAATTGGTAGTCTCGCTTCTACTAACTGAACCCATTTAGCCGAAAAAAAACAGTTCACAGCTTATAGTTCATAACTAATATAGCGCGATTCCAAAAGAAACATGCAGCATTTTAACAACGACTAAGAGTGAAAAATCATTACATCAGTTACGCTTAAGAATGCATAAGGAACACCCCGTTATGCGTATCACCAAAATGCAATTTTCACTCATGCGGGAGTACTTAATAAGAAAAGAGAACCTTACGTCACTTGGCATAAAACCTCGGCATCGTGCCGCGACAATAAAGTACGTCAATGATCCCCTCGCTATGACGAAAATTTACGACGCCCTCAGGTGTCTAATGAAACTACGAAGGGATGCTGACCGTCTCTTACACGCCCTTTTTAAATTTTCACCAAATCCAATTCCTTTTTATGTTTCGCCCATTGGACGCTTAATGAGACGTCTCCCTCCCAGAGGCAGCGAATGGCTAATATATGCGCGATAGCCCTTATGCTAATCTGGGAGACGCCAAATAATATTTCACCGCCGGCAAAACGGACGGAGCAAAAAAGAGCGAAAATTCTCTGCGGTCCGAGCAAACACGAAAGCCATTTCGGTGCGATTCCCGAGCAAAAAGAGGATCGAGCGGCGATCACGAGATGCCGCTTCCGTTCACAGAGACACTTAAATGCAATCGTCTTCTGTGCGTCCCTATGGGAACGAAAATCGCAGACGCGTCCCTCTGTCTAAGCACGCTCTCTGTCGGTGGAAAATAGCATCCGGAATAGGCGGAAGTTCTTCAAAAGGCTCCGAATACATTCTGAGAATTTAGAGGTATGGGAACTGCGGATCGTTAAAATCATAGCTGACACGGAAATTTAGACGTACAACGATTTCGAGGAGTTAGATTTTGGATTAGGCAAACATTTGAATTTCGATTACGGAAAATAGTTTCAGCATTAAACTAAAGGTTGAGCAATCTCCGTTCCGACTATTTTTTAGTTAGAGCGTTAACGAATACAAAGAAATCTGATATTTGCTCTTACCAATAAGATATTTTCAGAAACATTTCCTCCGATGGGTTGAGTAAAAGGGCAATTTTGAACAATAATGGTGTTGGTATTCAAAGGAAATAAATTTACAGAAGAAAATGTATGCAATATATACAATATTTCCCGGCCTAGAAGACGCACCGTAATTTTTCGGGTGAACGAAGCAAAGATTACACCAACAGAAACGCAAGCTACTTGTAAGTGAAGCAAAGAAACGAGACTCGTGAAAGGGCATCTAATTAGGAAACACGAAGCAAAAGCGCAGCATTGCTAGAAAAGCGCGATTGGAAGATAGGACACACGAGTCAAAGCGCGACATTACAATTTGATGACGTCAGAAAAAATTCTGAACACCGGCCCATAAGAAGAAGGCCGATTTAGATAAAATTTTCGCGGGAAAAGAGTGTGACTCATGGGCCGAAAAATACGGTGCATATTATGCAAAATATTCACCGAAAAATTCATCACAAGAAATTAATATCCAATATGCGACCATTGCCATTGACGGAAAAAATGTTTTTAAGTACATAAAGAGACGCTCTAACTACTTAATATGTTACGGGATTATTACGACATTGCTCAAATAAGTTTTGAAGCCAATTCAAAGTTAAAAATACAATTACAAAAAGTTAAGGAACGTAAGTCTCTAATGTGACGAAGTACGAAAGAATAGAACATGGAATGCCACATCAGCCATGATAACCAGCCAAGCGAGTGACGGAGAAGCAAAAACATTTGGAGGGCAAAATGTAACTACTTAAGACAAAAAGCTTGATTTCGAAAAGCAAAAAGTTTATTCAGATAAATTGGTATTCAAGATGGTTCCAAGTGAGTTTCCTTCCGTCTTCAAAGACAGCTAAATCAGCGATTTACTCATAATAAAGATACAGTTTCCAGCTCTTCTGATACAGGAAACAATATACGTATCATTGAAGCGTATGAAGGCTCACAGCAAAGATAATCCACCGCAAAATTTTGAAGGAAATACAGCGATAGTGTTTATAAAAGGCATAACGATGTTTGCAGAAGGGCATGTTGGGAAATTTTCTGCATTATCTCAAGATATCTTATAAGAGCAACTAAACTTTAGAAGAATAACTTGGAAAATATTGCAAAAAAAGGAAGTTAACACCATCATTGCTACAAAAAACGAGTCAGTACATGCTAAACTGCTGATAGCTTAACGGCTAGGTGGCTCTTTGTAAGCATATGTATCTTAAGTGATATTTAAATAATCACATCGGCAGTTGAAAGAACTGTTATCAGAAAGAGAAATATTTCACCAATTACATTTTACATACCCGAATTCTACCAGGTGTGGAACAAACCAATAATAGGATAAATAGTCATAAAATTCAATTGGTTAGGGTTTACCGGATATCTAAGAGGGTTGAGCGTTCGCCTTGATAGAAGCAGCTCCGAGTTCGATTCCCGGTGGGGGATTATTTGTGCGAAATTACCTTAGTTGCCGAGACACTGTTAACAATAATTCTACTAATTTAACTGATAATATTCTACACATTTACTATAATAAATTACCAAGCTAAATAGAGAATTTACTACTATGTATTAATTATTACTACGAGAGTTCATTTACAGAGAAGACAACAAAGGAACCCGTAGAATTTGCGAATGAATCCACTGTACAGCGCTTCATTTACTTTGGATTATTATTGGATAGATCCAATTACTTGTATCAAATTTGTAACATGCAGGAATGCATTAAAAGTTTCCTAAAAAAACGAGTACGAAGCAGTGATATGAATTGATGGTGTTGAATTTATTATTATAGATACTGAGCGTGCACGAAAGTCGAGATAAGAAAGAAGAAATTTCTCGTCGAAATTGAAAATTCCTCCAGAGTATCATTCATATCACTGCCTTCGAATCAAAATAAGATTTTTCCTTCGGAGTCTGAATATAAACGCGACAAGTGATGATTTTAATTTATAGGATTTATTCAGACAGGAAGAAAGTGTATGGCTTTGGGAAAAAATTCAATAGTCGAGCGCTTAAAGGTTTTGCAGAATTGAAACGGCGTCCGAAGGAATAAAGCGTGGAATTTTCAGAAGAGGGTACGACCTAGATTTTTTCTGAAGACGTTCCTTTATGGCTCCTTCCATTTAGACCGCAGGTTTCCAATCTTTTTGGTGCAGCGAGCACCAGATGATGTTGAAGTGAAGGAAACGTTAAGCCTCACGCCCTGGGACAACTTCGCCCCGAGGGTGAATTACAAATTGCTCGCGTGAGAAATGTTCGGATCACAGCAAGTGCACGTGGAAAAAATCTATTGAAATGAAAAGAAATCCATCCATTCTCCTTCTCGATGGAATAAGAGCGGATCATACAAGCAGAGGTCTTCCAAATTTAACGCTTACCACATCGCTTAGCAGACGTAGAACAAAATTAAGGTATATTTTACGAAAACCACTTACAACAAACTTACGTTCCCGAGTACCTTTCTAGCAAAATTGCTTTCTCTATGAGATTCAATAAGCGGTCTTTGTGCGCGATTCTATTCCTGAGATTTTAATCTCGTTTAGACTGCAATCTCAGAAACATCTCTGAGAAGACAAAGCAGCGAGCGTGACTAATGTTAGACAACTATAGCTCGGTGCTTTATGTCTAGCATTTTGGTATAATAAAGATGTGTAAGAAAAGAAAGGCACATCGGTAAACTTTCCAGATTTACATAAGATTGCGTAATTTTGAGAAAGTCGTGACTTTTGTGCCGAGATAAACATCACCGTTTAGTTCCGAAGCTTCGCATTCTTATTTTAGAGACTCTTACTTTAGGATTCCCGAAAATCGAATACCTAAAAGAAAGGAAGATCGTACTCCAGCTCCTTTATCGTTTTATTTTGTTGTTTCATTTTGCTTTTTTCGTAAGTTCTCCGATATTTCTATTTATTCATCCCTTCAGTTTCTCTTTCTATTTGTCATACATTTGGTACTTCTCTGTTTGTCGGTCCACTGGCTTTTCTCTGTTCCATTTTCTTCCAAATTACTTGTTCTCCTCTATTCAGATCTTTTCGCACGTTCTTCTTGTCACACACTACATATTTTGCAACATTACACTAAAAGACGCAGTACGCCATTAGTTAAGCCTTCAAGGTCCAGTAGTTTTTCAGTCTAATGCCTTAATTCCATAGTTGAGACCCACTAAACTGATTACTGTAGGGTGACCCAACCTATGGGCAGTATGCTGAGCATTAGATAATTATTTCCTATATGTCTCATACAGTTTCCTACTCTTAAGCTTGATATTTGAGTGGAAAACAAACTTGTGTTGATGTCATCTCAAAATATGTACTACAACACACTAATTAGATATAATTACATTAAATACCTATAACAGGAAGTTTTGTTTACTGTTAATTTATAAATGTAACGATGAGAATTAAATCCTACTCTGAAAGTCTTTACAGAATTGTATGGGTCCTAATAGAGGTAAAACCTTGGACACTCCTGATGTAATAGGTTTTATTTGCCTCTAAAAATAGATATAACAACATTTTCCGAATAAATGGGTAACTTTTCAGCGATGTGAGGTTCCCGTTTAAGCTGTCAGAATAAATTACCGTCCCTTAACCTAATGATTTTCGTTGAGGGGCAACGAGAAGAGGGCAATCTCCCGGCAATTGGATAGATTCAAACAATAGAGAGAAGTATCAGGATCGTGGAGGGTACAGCAAACAAGGGATCAGAGGACTCAATTTTCCGCCGCGGGCAAATATTCCCCAATTAAACTTTAGTGCTCCGCCAATAAAACCTGTCCCGTTGATCACATTGCTACGGCTACTTTAAAGTAGCGTGAAATTTTCCACGCCCTTGACGGATCATGGTGGTATCATATGAAGAAGACACACCCAGGAGATCCGGGCACGCATAATGTCTAAGCGCGTATGTGCCCTCATGCGTGAGTGTGTGCTCGCATCCCACGCAGGGGATGAGGGGTGGAGATTTTAAGGGGAGAATGATGGGTTCGAGAATGGGCGCAAGAGCGGAAGTGCTGGAATGAGAATGGGTAGGAAGGGGTGGAGATCAAATGGAAGAGGGAATAGGAGGAAGATGAGGAAGGGGGGATAAAAAGGAACAGAGCGACGAATGGCATTTATTAAAGGGTGAACTGGAGATTACGTAGTCCCTAAAATTGGAGGGAAATAGCAAACCCTGTTTCAACCCTGAATCTATTCAACAATTAAGCTAGAATCGCGAAGAATCAGCACTTAATGCCCATTCGCTAATCTCCATAATTGAGTTATAAAGGAAAATTACGACTGCGAAAAATTCTATAAATGTAGCACTTATTGTAAATAAGAAATATTAACACAAATGAGCTTAAGAAATAGTCTCCGGATCAACACAACGGAAATTCGCCATTATTAAGTGTATCGTTAGGTGAATTTATTCATTATTTTGTATGCGTTTATAGTTTGTCAATCTTTTAATTCTAATTCGACATTTTAATGATGTTTTATTGGTTTAATCATGTTAGGTAATACTTTTGCTACACCGGCAATATATTTTTATCTCTAATATATTTAGAATATTAGCACTTATAAATACATGATTATCTTAGTTACTGCGAATGTTGGGTTAGTTAAGTGAAAACACAAAGGAAATAAAACCTCTAGTACACTTTTACAGTCGATGGAAGAGTACGAGAAGTTTATCTCCACTATTACGGCCTTTAAAGAAGTAACTCCTTCGCATATTGAGTTTAAGTGAGAACAGTTTACAAACATCCGTATGTCTGAGTTAAAACCTACATGTCGGCATAATACATACTTTTTGTATCCCCGTATTCACAACATCCTTTCAATGCTTTCAATTCTAAATAAATACCTCAGAATTAATTGCGCATAATTAAATACATAGGAATTTTGGTAACCTTTCTAACATGCTTCTTTTCCGTTAGAAATTTGCCTTTTTCTCAATTGTGCATCCCATTTAACGATTCCTTGTTTACATTATTTTACTTTCACTTCCTTGATGTTACGTGCGCTGAAAAAATATTTGAGCTTCTACAGCGTAATGGATGTAAAGTAGCCATCAAACGATGAGAATATTACGAATACTTCAATTAAAAACACTCTGGATAAACTGAATTAACGTAAGCAATCTGATAGGAAACAGCAAAGTGAGAGATTGCAAGGAAAACCAGATTTCTCTACTGACATTAATTATGTAAATCGAGTCTAAAAATTCACCAACGAGAGGTGTCCTTCGAAGACAAATAACCAGAGAGAGTAAGTCTCTTAAAATAACTCCAACGTTCCTCAAAGTTGCAAATCAAAGAATTGCGGACGAGGGAAAATGGCGTAGACGCGAGTAGCAACGTATGGAGATAGAGGGGGGAATAAGGGGGTTATGAGGTTTTAGGGGAAAGGATTTTAAGGTAGGGTAGTGAAAGGGTTGGATTATAATGAGGTTGTAGCACGTAGTAGGGTTCCTTTTCAAGGGGTAAGTTTGAGGGAGAAGATGGTTGATTCCGAAGGGAGATTAGAGGGGAGGGGAGCTGAAGATGAGTGGTTCTGGAGGGAAGGATAGTCGCAGATTAAGAGAAAGGGAGACTTGAGTAGGGCGTTTCTGCATAAGGGATTAAATCGACCGACGGACAGTTTGCAAGAAGGGTCCAACGTCAATGCGTGACCTCTGTTTTACTTTTGATTAATTCCGACCATCTTTATGGCCAAGGATTACAAAGTTCGTGACCCGGAATTGTAACTGTTTCTCCTTGTCGGTCATTACGTGTGTGAAATATAACTTTTGCTCATTGGTAGATAATGATAATATACTACTTTGTCTCAAATATCTTACGATCAGAGCCGTATTTTGCAAACGAATGAACACGTGCAGATCGATTATTACGAAATATTTCACTAAATGATAACTAATGAAGGAATCGTGACATTTCGGCGAAAAGATTTAAATTTCTGCTCCGTTCTAGATTTCCTTCCCGTTTATGGGCTGTCAAAAGCATATTCACTGAAAGAAATACTGTGCTTACTAAAAATTTATGTACATTGACAGTTTGTTCCCAGCTCTCACGCAAATCTAATAGACTTCAAAACAGTAAAATCGGTTAGTTATGGTGATGAAGGATTCACTTGCCATGGTAACATATTTTCTGAGGAAATTTATGTTGATTTCTGTTGAATTCTTTTTTCCTGGATGTTTAACGTACACTGTATTGTCATGGAAACCATATTCGATAAAAAATTTTTAGTATAATACATTGAGATAAATATGTAAGTATTTAATAAAATGTTTGCTTAATAATTCTAGAGAGGAAAACTGAGTATATCTAAGGATTGACAAGGCTTTTCTTAAATTATAGCAAAAATATTTATGTAGCCAATTGTATGCTATTTCAACTACTGCTCAGGAATTTCAGTAAAAATTAATACTCATATTCTTTTCATTTTTTGATAATTCTCAAATAAAATGCCTTGGTTAAACTTAAAGAACAGAAACCTAAGTATATTTAAAAACGAGCACTAAATAAATTTGCAGAAATGTTTCAATTATAGTAGTTTATGAATTTCGGTAATTATATATAAAAGATATAGGTGGAGAACGTGGAACTTCAGCTCCCATCTTAGAGAATATTCTTTTCCCTCAAACAATCTCGCAAATCCATTCTCGAAGAGTCTTGTATTAGCCGATATGGTTAACATCTCATCCCGCCCAAGCCTTACTTCTAGTGAATATTTGAGGGCACTGCCTTCGAATCTCTCACCTTCCACGACGTAATTGGACGCCTACTAAAATCCTGTATAAATTAATTAAGCGGCAGATGGTGAGTGGAGACAGCCTTAGAGCTTCGTTCCTACCCGCACCGCCGTCTGAAGTGCAGCTTTGCCTTCAAACTCCTACGTTCGAGTAGCTGTTGCAAAGCATTACGCCCTGGAAAAGCCTTTTTACTCGAACATGGATGTTTCGCTATTTCCATCGAGCATCCAATCCAACGATAGGTTACGAGGGGAGGATTTTACGAATTCCAATTCGACCGAACGTACACCGTGTGAAACGCGATAGTGCCACGGAAAGAAATCGCTACATTCGGGAAACAGGTCGTTCAATCGGGTAATTGAACGAGATTTTACTTGTTATTAGTCCATTGGTGCGAAATTGACAAGGAATGGGATTAAAGCGGAAGCCTGTGAAAACGCCCGGGTGAATTGGCTAATACCATTATCCGGAAGAATTAAGGGGATATTTGTCTTATCTGTGGAAGCGGGTAGGATTTTACGCATTTTTTCGGAACATTTCTTTTCCTTCGAGAAGAACTTTTAAAAGAATTTGGAGATGTGCGAAAGGGCTGTAATTTTCCGATTTTGAGCAATCGTGGATATCTCCAAAAACCTGCTTCTATGCTGATAATGGAAGGGATGTACTCTGGAAGAGGACCGAAATGAGTATTCGAAGGCCAAGAGGCTTCTCATATCTTTATTGCTGTAGCACAGTGTCGTAGCCAAGGGGGGGAACTAGGTGTCACCATCCCTCAAGAAAATAGGTTTCAAAAAAACGAGGTTATGGGAGGAAAATTGTAATTGTTAAAATGTTTGCAGTTACAAACGTTACTGGTGACTCGCAGCGAACATATGTAAATATAAAGCCGATTCCACCTTCATTGAATTTAGGGTAGTGGATTGTCGGTCCCAAGAATATAGGCAATATTTGCATTAACTCCTTGGCCCAGAATCCAACGCCTGAAGACAAATCCTCGCTCCGCCCTTTCTGTCGTCACCTTGGACAGTTTATTTTCGTAGTAGTGGCTCGTAGACACTGAATTTTCGAGATTTTTATAAAAAGTATGAATTCAAATACAGCGAGCGCTGATATAGAAACAGCTAAAAAAATTAGAAAGACAATAACTATTATAAACTTTTCAGCTATCATGAGCTTTAATGAGCTTTAAAGTAACGATCGAAATATTACCGTCTTTGTTATCCAAAGAATGTATTTAATAAGATATTTATATAATATTAAAATATTAATAATTTTCTTCGAACTACCTGCTTCTAGAATTACTCTGTTTCTCCAGGGGAAATTTATTATATCCATTGTTTCCAATAGCAAGAGATTTTCCCAAAAGGCAGAGAGCTTAAGAGTTTGGGTAGACAATCAAAAGTTATTCAGCGTTCCTCGCTCACTTCTTCCTCAATCGCAATTACAATTTCAGACGAAATAAAGATATTATTGAATAAGTTGGCGGCAAAACAATAAAAATAGTCTCCTCTAAACTTACGTGTTCTATCGATGGTGATCAGCTCTGTTTTGGTCATTGACATAATAGGTTAATTGAACAGAAACGGAGAATTCCGCTGCCGTGAAAACATTTGCGATAAGCCACCAGAAGGCATTCCACCTTGAGGGAAAAAAAAAGAAATCCGAAACGGAGGTAAGAGCACGTAAAGACTTAGAACAATGCCGTCGCCATTTACGAAATTGCTCTCGTTACCAATTGACCCTTACAAGTACACTATCACGCTAGATAGATGAGGAAGAAGATAAAAAGATCATTGGAAACTATTAACCTCCCGAAGAGTACAGAAATAGCTATGCTAAGAAACAAAACGTTGCCTAGCACGCAGACAAAGGAGTGTCATGGCTTAGGTTGTTTATTAGGCCTTAAATTGGCCAATCTATCGGAGCAAAGATAGAGATAAATAGGACGGAGGTTAACCGCTTTTCTTACCATACTTTCGTGACTGATTTGCTAGTCTACTGTTTTATTTCGGTCTTTTTGATGAAAACATCGTTTTCGGAGTGTCGCTGGTGGGAGGCCGGCGTACTTTTGTTGAAGGAAAGGAGGACAAGGGTTGAGAGGAAACGTAGAAGGGCAGATAAGGGAGAATGTCAGAGGGAAACAAAGGGAAAGAGGTAAGTGGGTGGAGGAACATGAAGGCGGACAGGCGAAGGACTTTAGTATATTCGGTGGTCGAGGAGAGACGTGAAGGGAAGACGAAAACGACTCCACTTTCCTGAAGGAGAAGCAGAATTATGGAGCGGTTTGCTTTTCATAGTTGTGGGACGATGAAGACCCTGTTGAGGTTTGTCTCAGTGACAGAGCACGTTTAACGAAGCAGTTAACGTCAATATATTCGTGATCGCACTGATCCCCATAACAGTCATTAATGAATACAAACGAATATTTCACATCAACAGCATCTGCTACATAATGTGATGACAGAAATAAAGTGAAGGTTGATTTAATTTTCTCAAGGTTTAGAAATTAAAGAAAAGGAAAACTTAACCGTAAGAATTTCTGAGCTACGAGAAAATTATCGCTAAGACGAAATTTGATGATACCTTGATGGATCAAATTCCCTAGCACCCTTACGCAATGAATACACACAGATTTTTTCCACTGATTATAATCAAAATTTTAACTGGAGAACTTTACTGACTTTTAGCTAATGAAGAAATAATGAATCACATTACGGTTGTTCGTTTACATTACCTCCTTTTGTTCACGACTGCAATCTCCACATAAAATCTTGGATGACCATGCTATTAAATACAACGTGCAAGATCTCAACAAAAATATCTCAATCCAACTAAAGCGGCTATTATCAAAGCCTCAATATTGAGGGTTGAGATAATCTTTTGAACGAAATTTATTAAACCCTACGACACTTTAGAACGTATGCATAATTACACTAGAGGATCGCAGACTTGTTTGTGGGAGAATTTAGCTTTGGATTATTTTGTGTCTCATACATGAAAAATAAAAACTGTACGCATTGGAAAAACCGATTATTACGGCTAATTTTTTGTTTCAAAAAACTTTAATAAATATTACAAGACAGGGAAAAACTCACATTTTTTGTTTTTTAACGCTATTATATAAGGGTGGAAATCGAGCGAAACTTTACGAGGCACAACGGCGTAGCTACACTTCAGAGAACGAGATATATCGCCGCAGCTAAAGGACTGTTAAACAGAAGGGCTTTAGGGTGAAATAAGAATGGGTCCAGTTCTTTGGGGTGGGCAGAGAGGGGTAAATTAGGGGACAGAGGAATAATGACTAGGTGAGAGGTCATGAAGTATGCTGGAAGAGGGAGAGATGAAAGATGGAGATACAGACTAAGGGGAGAGAAAAAGTAGGCTGATAATGGGGGTCAGTAAAGAGGAAAAGGATTAGGAAAGGAGAGATGAATATGGTTAGAAGAGATTTAAAAGAAAACAACAATTTTAAGGGGAAAATAACACATTATCAACATCCTAGCTTTAAATCAAGAATCTCTGATGTTTAAGGAATGTTCATATAAGTACCCTGCAATCTGCTATTCAGCGTGTGGCAGGGAGTGCATGCACCATGATTCTATTTCTCTTAGCTATTACTTTCATGTATCGTTCTTGGAAAAATGTATCGATTCCTTTTAGTATCGATTTCCCTGATATTTCTCACTGTGCCAGAACGGCCTATGTAACGTAGTGGAGGCATTATATCGACTACATTATCTGTGAATGTGATTTCTCAGAACTTATTTATTCAATGTATAATTTGTTTAAATCTTATCTTATCTCTTCTAAGATTCCTATCCTGATACCGTCATTTCTCCAATTATCATTCTTTCGAAATCCTTCCCTCGATATCTTCCTTTCGATTTCTTTCGTATACTCAAATATTTCCGACTCAAAGTATGATTGTTATTCAATGATTTTCATTTTTTTTAATCTTTTATCGAATTGTTTTTTTAAGCAAATGCTCAAACTTCTCGGTTACAAAAATTGAGTTTCCTTTCTTGATTTCCATAAATAATTTCCAGTTATAAGACGATTGCTGTCGGTAATAACTCCGATCAGGCTTATTCCATTACGAATTCATCACGAACAGTTGGTCCCATGAATATTTATTTCATTACAAATATCTCAACAGTATCGTTTACGAGAACAATTAAGAAGTAAATTTATCTGCTATCGAGATGGGTTGAAACCCGTAGCGACGTTTATTCGATATTTGGGTGATATAAACTGGAATAGCAAAAACAATAGGTATTTTATTATAATTCACGCGTCGTCCTGATTCACTTTAAAGAGAAACCATACGAAAGCAATACCGGAATCCGATTTCACATCGGGAGATTAATGGAAATAATGAGTGGAGGATTTAGCGGTAGAGCATTAGCAGACGCATTAGCGGATTTTAGCTCGAAATCATCCTTAGATTGGAAAACGATAATGACGGGAATCTGTGGAAGCAAAAGGAGAAGCTCACGTAGAAAATCGGCATTAAGAAATCTGTGCAATCAAATAATTTGGAGCTTGATCGGATTAAGGAGCATCTACAGAAACACGCAGAACGGGATATCAAGGATGAAAGAGGAAGTAAGAAAGGCTATCGGAGAAGGAATGAATCGAAGTAATGGACAAGGGAAGAGAAGGAATCGAGATAAATTGAGTGGATGGAAGAAATAAACGGTGACATAAAAGAGTGGAAACGTAGGGAAGGGCCTCTACTCCGAGACACTTCACGATTGATGAGTTCGGATCGAAGGAATCAGGCTGTCCACAAACACACGTGCATCCGCTGAGGTGCATTAGCGAGACTTTAAATCGTTCGAGGGAACAACGACAGGCGCAGTGTTTTAAAGAGAAGAATCCCAATTACGCCATTAATCTTCCGGAGCAAAGAATTGGAGTCGGGAATTCCCAGGAGAGGGAATTTCCACTGCGCGGGCAATGGTCTCTCAGGGGAAAGAAATCACTGGTGAATACTGACCAACGGAACTATTCTTAATCGGCGAACGTGACTTGTAATTGGACGGCAGTCGGATGCAAGAAGGGATTACTTAAGATGAAGCTTGAAACTAGTGAATTCTGATACGATTAAATTGAAAAACAGAGCCAACTTCTTTGCAAGTAGGTCGCTTTCTTGATAATTCCAATTACATTTCTTGGTTATTAAAACTGAGGAAATGGCTCAACTTAAAGTTGACACATCATTAGTTTTGAATGCAACCATATGTAAATTGTCTTTAAACACTGTATTTGTAGCTTATAGTTAAGAGAGAGAAGCTAAGGAATTTTAGATAACGTTAAATACCTTTATAATTACCTTTATAAAATCGTTGGACTTCAAATTTCGATAATTCGAAACTCAAAGACTTAACAGTTTTACTTTTCAACTTTCTAAATGTTATAAAGTTGATTCAATATTTCAACTTTCCTGTTTAACTTGTACCATTAGTAGGATGTAAGTTCATAAGAATTCATATAGTTTCATTTAAAGTATTTTCTGTCTGTAATTGGTATGACAAGGTTGCCACCTGGCTTCCAACGCAAAAAAAACAGAAGGGAAAAATGTCGCCATGACTGAGACTCCTAATTTCCCTACCAGGCATACTAATCACTAAACTATCATATTGAATATATATTAACGAGATGATTTGTCATAAACATTAAGTGGCGATCCACATAGCACCATCCAGCGGCAGAGATCCTCATCGAGGCAGCCGACTAACAAAGTGATGTTAGAGGAACTCCACAAAGGAATGACATAGCAATAGATAGAAACGTGATGAATTGCTGGCTATAAAGTCCCCCTCTAACATCTAACTCATCTAATTTTAAAAAGAAAAAAAAAAGGATCATTTATATAAAAAGCAAATGTCTGTCCGTAAGTCCGTTCTATTTATCTCAGAATCGGCTTGACTTAGAGATCTGAAACAAACTACATTGTACTTTTACAATGCTGAAGCCCCCAAGAAAACTATTTCCATCTCTGTAAAGGCCCGGGTTCGAACCCAGGAGCACAAAATACGTTTCCGTAAGAGATGTACGTACATTAAGTTTTCCTGACTTGCTGAGGTCGTTTCTTTTACTAAATTAAATTAGAAACAATGGTCCTACGAAATTGAGACAAGTGACGCAAGAAAGGGATATGATCATAAAATCTTATTTTAGTCGTGAATCATTCATACAAATTCGAAAAAATATACGTAAAAATTTTAATTTTAATTAAAATTTTACGGAAACTTTGTAAAATTTTTCGGAAATAAACAAACCATCCCTTTGACGACCAAGGCAATTATTAAGCATTGATTTCATGAGATTTCCCATATAAATGCACGGGGATAATCAGTTAGTATACTTTTCCATAAGAAATGTACGTAGATTACGTTTTCGTTACAGAGGTTTTTTCTTTTACAAAATTAAATTAGAAACAATGGTCCTATGAAATCAAAAGAAGTGTCAAAAGAAAGGAAAATGATTATAGACTTATTTTAGTCGTTAAGTATTGATATAGACCCGAAATTTCGAGGATTTTGATAAAATTCACGGACATTTTGTAAAATATTTGGGAAATAAACAACCCATCCCTTTGACGACTAAGGCCATTGTTGAATGTTGATTTCATGAACCATACAGGTGCACGGGGATAATCAGTTCTTATAATTTTTATAAGAAATTTACGTAAAGTAGGCTTTCATGACTTGAAAACAGTAGAATAAATGGTATAAATAATTTATATGATAAGAAAAATATCGAGTTATTATGATCTTACGGCGGAATTGTTTAGTGCTTAGGGGGACTAGATGTATATGATAATAGATATATTTTTGAACTAAATTAAGTCCCGTCATGCTTGACGGGGGCGTTTATTAGTAAAGTAATAAGAAGAGTAAAGAAGAAACCATACAGTAGTATTAGTACAGTACTTAGAGCATTAGTACTAAGAGTAACATTATTCAGTAATGATACAGCAACGTTCTGTCGACGTATCTAATTACTGGTTAACTTAGCTAATAGATAAGTAGATACTATTATTTCAAAGGAATCAATTGGTATAAAAAAACTGAAAGACAAAGCTTCAAAAGTATGAATAAGGCACATACATTCATCCCGGGAATGAAATTCGACATCGTGATACAGGACACCATCTCTATTAAGCTGAGATATCGAGCGCAAACACGGACCAACGACCGCATAGATCTCGCATGACAAAAGAAACGCAGGAAGCGTGCAGTGTTGGAAACGGAGCTTGACAATATGGAAATAAAAAATCCCAACGGGAATAAACACCGCTTCCCAAAATCGCTTATATGTTTGGATCAATGCTTAAACATTGCGAGCACGTTTGGCGCGTAGTCGATTCCTCGTAAATCTATCCCGTGCTTCGTCTTTCTTAGGAAGATTTTAGAAGGGTAAATTCGTATCAATTGATAGCGAGTCCAAGTATTTTGTTTTCTAAATGAATGAATTTCTTAAAAATTAATTTCAATCTTTAAAGATTATCGCCAAATTAACTTCTGTCAACAGATTCTTCTCCATCCCATTATCAATTCCAAGTTTAATTCCGTTCCCCTATTTTAGATAACTTGATCAGTAAAACTTAAATTAAGAGCGAATTTAGCGGATAGAAACTTTATTTTTGATTTAAATTGCAATGAAACTGATAGTTGTACGAATTAACGAGAAATTAGCTAATATTTTATATATAATAATTTAAAAATCAACGTTTAAAATTTGTATAAGTAGGATTCGATCAAAATGGTTGTAATTTTGCCTCTTTATCTCAAATAGCCTGCATCTCCTCGGCTATTTATACATTTCTTCAATCTCATTATTTTCCATGCACGCGTAGATCTTCTCAGTCATATTAAATTCCCTTCCAATCCCACTTCTTTTATTTATTTCCTCTTAATCCTCTTTCTGAATTCCAGAATGCCCGGAATAACCCATTTCCCTCTATCATTTCCCATCCATTTACCCTTTCACTTCCACCATTTCCCTATACCATCAACCAGTACTGCCAATTTAACTCATTTATAGCTTCTCCTAGCTGACTCTAGGGATTTTCCCAATCGAGTAACACAATTAGATATTTCCCGAAGAATCTGGTGAAAAAATCGTTAATCACATGAAACACCCAAAAAATTGCACATTTTATAAAAAACAGCTTCAACTTCAACCTCAACGCTGAAAATTAATTTTATATAAATAAATATCACTTAATAAATGTTTTTAAATAGGATTACTAACCTAAATAGGTTACCTTTGTATGATAAATTTGGCAAAAATAAACCCACCTAAAAATCTGAAAGTTAGCGGCTTAACTCAGTCTAAATATATCTAATGATATACAAACTAATTAAACTGGTTAATCAATTCAATCATTAAAATATGCTAGATATCATACCAAATGGCAGCCTGCGGAGTAGTTATGTAGATTCAGATTTAAACTACAACTTCTAAATCGATTCGGAAAGAGGAGTCATGGTGCACGCATACCCTGCCACACGCCGAAACGGCTAGCAAGGCACATATGTGGTTGTAGATTTAAATTACTGTGCAATCCAAATAGAAGAATTAGTATTTTTCCTTTGGCTAAATCAGGGGCGTAGTTAAGTTTTTGGTTAAGGTTTTGGGGGTTCAACCCCTCCGTGAGGGTAAGCCCAACAATAAACGAAAGAATGCAAGAGGATGGTCTCTTGCAAATGTGCCATACAAACACCACTGGTTATTTGCAGGTTATACGTATTAAAAAAAATCAGTTTCTAATTTCATTAGATTTTGAGCGGAATAATTCATGTCGATGGATTTTAAGCAATGCAGAGTTTACTCCATGGCTCTAAATCCCCCCGAGACAAATTCTTGCTACGTCCTTGGGATAAACCAATGTTGCCATTTAATAATAGGTGCCGAAGGTTCATAAATGTTAAAAAGGATACCTGAAGACAATGAGACGAAATTACGAAGATTTATATTCTTTATGAGACTGCGGCTATCCGCACCCGTTTTATTGCAAGGCTTAAATGAAAGATTGGACTTATTAGTCCCAATAAAGACGTGTGTGTGTGTGTATGTATTGTCTGTCTGTGAGGTATTCAGCCCGAAGGGCGGTTGGAACCTCATCCCCTCTACGTACCATCAGCTACGAAGAGCTAGGAGAGAGAAATGATAAGGCAAGATGAGGAGTGAGGGAGTTAGCCCTTGCTTTCCTTACTGAGGCAGAATGCTATAAGCAGAACAATCCCACGTTAGTGAAACATAATTACTCCACGAGAAACAATTTTCGTAAGATTGCAGAAGGAGATTCCTTAATTAATGCTATTATTAAACATGACTCTTACATCAGTAGTTTTCATATCATCAGAGCCATGATCAAGACTGGCAAACGTGTATAAAAGATACATTTTTCTTTATCCCGTACCAAAAGACAAATTAATAAATTTTTCAATTACTGCCGCATTTGTAAAAATAAAAACAATAATAGTGAATGAATAACCGGCTTACTGTGGCAAATCTAACTATTCTTTAATGTTTACTGACAACAACCTTATAATTTCGATCCAATTTCCCTGACTATTCGCGACAACGGAACTTTCTACTCCCCCAATCTATTCAATTCTATTCCTTTCTCCATTCTATCTCCTTTGAAAAGGTCGAAGTGGGATGTTCATAAAATATAACCAAGCACAGTCGATACGTCTCTTGTCGGCCGAAAAAAACTCAATGACGTTAAATAAAAAAGCCGATGGCACTTGTAATAAGAAATGGCTCATTCGCCGAAATAAAAAATGTTCGGATTTCAATGAAATTGAGTGGGAGAGAGGATACGGGACGTCCCAGTAAGAGAAATACAGACGAGCCGTAAATCCAGAGCCATCAAGTCACGAACGGACCGTAAATCAAAGCGACTTTTCGGGCAACTGCGGCGTGTTATATAGGCTGAGAACAATCTTCGTCATTTCAATCGGCCCATTGTGCCCTTCGGATTACTGCACGTCCAAAACCCGTCCGCGGCGGTGCACGCGAGCAAAATGCGGCGAGGAATAAAAAAACGGAATTCCACGAGCGTGAGAAATGTAAAAAGCTTTCTGTCGACGTCCTAAGGGACTAACTTCTCTCCCTATTTCCATTAGTTCGCAGCCAACTTCGCTCCTATACTCTCCAAAAGCCTCTCTACGGATTCACTCTCCCTTTCTCTTCCCTATTTTCCCTATCTTCCCTTTGATTTTCTCTCCTTTGCCTCCATCTCTCCCTGCCAAGACCCAATTTCGCTTTTCAAATGTCGTTTGCCTGCCCATCGTTTATTTTTGTACCTCTAGTGCTCTTTTCCATCTCTTCGTTGCTTTTTTCCTTTGCCATCTCGCTATTCCAAGAAAAATATCAATTTTATTATATCAAAGATGAGCTTCTGTTACTTTCTAAAATTTCGCGGCTTACTACTTTAATCAGACCCATCCATAGAATATAATTTTGAAGTCCAAAAATTATTATGCAAACTTAAGATAGATTTTAATATTTGCTGAATGTCTCAGCAGTTGTGTAAACAAAGGTTCTTATAATTATTTTGTAACTGTAAGGTGTTCTTAAAATTTTGTCTAAGCAGCGAAGCATGATTTATTCAAATTGTCACCTTTTAAACTGTCTAAGCTAAAACGCATCTTTGGAAATGTTAGTTTTCCTAATAATGCTGATGATAAACAATTAAATATAAAATCTTCTTGATTTTTTAGTAACATTTCCATTTTCTTTGCTTATGTTTATCATTAATGAAAGTAACCTTGGCCAAGTTTAGTCATAGTTATGTCTTATTTATGAAACCCATACTCAAGGAAAAGCTTCGAAATCACCGAAAATCAACTAGGGATATAGGAAAAATAGTCTGTAAGCTTCTACACCAAAGGTATTAAGTCTCATTTAAAAATATCCCCGTGTCTCTATTTCTTCTTAGTGTCTATTCGGCAGTAAGAGACGGTTCTAGAAAAATATTTTAGATACATAACGCCTCTATAGGTTAAAAATGCTTAGTACTGCTAGATTTGTTTGAATAAGAAGTTCTTTTACGAAAATCTTTTGGTAACGAAGAGAGATAAATGTTTGTTTGGGAATGATTCTTCCAAGTAAGAATAAAATGAGATCAGAAAACTAATCAGAAGAGTGAGCATGAACATTTAATTTGGTCCTCCATCTGTTTTCTGTCAATGACTGATTTTCTAAAATATGTCCTTCCATCTCCACTACCCAAACATTAAACAAATTGCTCCTAGCGCAGACCTGGGTACATAAGCTACATAAACCTTTATTGTTTCCTCCTCGACGCCTTTATACGGTCTATGGGAAATAATAACACTCAAACTGCCTGTCTCACGTTTAAACTCCGCTCAATGCGTAAGTAATGCTTCTCGCCGTACGTTTACAAATTGGGAACTCGTTTTCGCTAGTAAGATTAGCTCATCTTCCGTTTTGTGATTCTGCGACCGCCATATTCCATCCTTAAGTCCATCGAGGTCATTCTCTCCTTCTGTCCATCGACCTCTCTGATTTATGCGCCCGTCCTTGGGTTTTGAGGATGACCAAATGCGTAACCCTTATCGACATCCAACGACAAAGTGATCACATTAGCATAGAGTTATAGTCCGGAGGTCGTTACAAGTTCACGGAGGTTGTTTCTTCCCCATTCAGGTAGAATCACGTCCATTCCATTGTACCCTAAGCTACTAAAAGACGGGTCGAACGATTTTAGAGTAGATCGACGAAGATTACGGTCATTACTCACTGAGTGGATTGAGTAGTGAGAAATATTTACGCTTCCTTATTCTAAAGGGATCATAAAATGCACCTGCCTACCTCAGCATGTAGGGCCATACAGACAGACAGCTGTTATCAGAATGTTATGTCGAAAATTTTATAATAGCTAATGGTGTATAAATATTCTCGAGTTCAAACGTGAAAGTGAGAATTTAAGTTCTTGTCAATCCCAATATATAACCGGAATATTCATAATGCTTTACTTAAAAACCAATTCAGATTTTAAACTCCAATCGACTAGATACTAAATCATAGTTCATGAACTGCGATGAAAATAATAGAGTTCCACTTAATATCGGCTAAGGAGTTATCCTTAATTGGTTTCACATCGTAAACATATTTATTATATCATAGTTTCTTGTTATAATACCTTTATATCATTCGAATACGACATATAAAGTATCAGTAACTCAGATATTTTCAGTCTCTCTTCAGCATCACAAATGTCGACGCACCCTTTAGCCTACATATTTCTGCCTAATAAAAATCCATATACTTAAATTTCTTTTTTCTACTTTTAATATTAGCTTCCACGAGTAATTCTCTTGCATTTAAATTACTAATGATGGAGTATTTTTGGATATGGTTTTCTTTTTTAAGTGTCGAAGGCGGAACTTACCGATGTACCGCAAACAATGGAAAAATTCGCATGAAAAGCTCACCTGAAAAAGACGGAAACATCGGTTAGAATATAATTAAAAAAATTATTCTAAAATACAAAGAGATGGCTGATTAATATATATATGCATTAGGTTCATGAAAGACATTTTTATGTTTATAATTCTTATCTTTAGCTATCATCGACTGAATATAACGAGAAAAAACTCGTTCATCTAAACAAATAACACTCTACGAGAAAAAAATTAACAATACAAATACAAATTCACTTCAATTACGCAGTATGTGTAAGTAAGAAATTCACTTTCATGATCGGTGGTAGGAATATGTCGGCACTTTTTAACTTCAACTTATTACGAATGAAACACTTTTAATACATATCAAACCTCTTATACACAAAACATTCGTTCTGTTTTTCAACGGATACAACGGGAAATGTATACCGAACGCTAATAAATGTAGTTAATATATTTTATCATATATTTAAATTAATCGAAAGAAACTGAAAATAAATATGTTACATCGGAAGCCAAACAACGGTACTCCATTAATTAATTAATTAATTTTAAAATTATAATGATACCTATGATACCACACGCTGAAATATCGGATGGATTAAATTCCAGAAATGATGAAGGGCTAAAAATTAACCAGATCATATATGATCCATTTTAATTTTTGTGTCTGAAACCACACACAAGATGAAAAATAAAATAAAAAATAAAAAATTTCGAGAGGGATTAATGCTTGACAAATGAGATTAGTACCCCAAAATGTAAAATGTTTCCGAACCGTTACATATTGCAATTCCGCCGTTTAATGACTCCATCAAACATGTGACAAGTGGGCCTATCTTGCACGTGGCTTAATTCCGAAGTATAAAAATGGAAAAGTTGCGAAAACAAACACATTTCCTCACTCGGACGGGCGATAAAATTACGGCTATATAAGGCTGATGGAAAAGGCCAAGCGACTGGAGTCCCTTATTGACCGATTGGGAAGCCAATGTCATCGAAGATTAGTTTCGCAAAGTTAATCCTAGAGGAGCATTGACGCATTTTCAATTCATCACCGTGGGCACGAATCGAAAAAAAAATACATGAGAACTGAGAGCGAGGAAATGGCGTTTGATTGACAGACTAGTTATGACGTCCGCCCATCGAAGTGTAGATGGGGAAAAAAATGAGGATCGATTTTCACACACGGTGGCGCTGGACGGATGAGGTTAAGGACGAAAATGAAATGGTGAACAAGTGTCCGGAGAGAGGAGAATAACAGAGTGCCAAAGATGAAAGTAAAGGGAGCTTATGTTCAGACGAGATGGTGGAAAACATTCGCTAAAACTCGAACTATAGTTATTTCCAAATCAAATTACATAAGAGACATTTCCACCAATACTTAGAAACTCAGAACCTGAATTGACTGCTTCGATACGACCGAATGTCAGATATATTGCGGAATTATAAATAACTGGCTAAGAACTTGATAACATTTAGGCTGATTGATTAGTAAACTTAAGTGAATTGCCTAATAGACGATCCAAATCAAATAGATAAAACATTTCAATGATACCTAATCAAAATTTATCTGGATGATGTCATTAACTGCGTTAAACCAGTTGAGTTGTTGAATGTCGTATTTAGCTTTAATTTCATATTCGATAATATCTCAGCATGAGAAGATAAAAAAGTGAATAATGAAATGTTCGCTTCGGGTAATTCAATATTTCTTTGACAGAGACGAAGATCCTCGTAAAAATGTCCACCAAAAACAATCAAAATTAAAATTTTCATGTATGTAGATTTACTCATACCTATGTCATCACCAAAACGTTTCGTGGAATGTTCTGTAAAAATTTCGCTATTTTCAAATATTATTTTACGTTGGATAGTTTCAAGACTGCATATTACTTAATTTAGTTGAAGTATTGAATATAGAGAAGATAAATATTGAACGTAGATTTCTTTTCTTATCAGTCTTACAACAGTAAGTACATACTAAGGGAAGAATATAATTACGTTAACTCTTGAATAGACTAATCGATTAACTAGGCATTACAACACATAAAGGGAGATAACACTGGAAAATGAATTCCTTTGAGAGAATTTCGAGTTTCATTCGAGATTAATCACTGAAAGTGTCGTGCGGGTATCTCTCTGTACACTTTAACGAAAAAAGGAGCATAAAAACGAGCGAAAACGCTTTTCACATCGTGGTTTAACTTTGAAACGAATTTGTCGAGGCAAAACGACGTCGACGTTGGGGAATCATGTCACGACGGAAGTAAAAAAGCGGGATGGTAATAACCATGAGGTCTATTTTGCAACAACATGGCGGAGATGCGATCAACAGTGAGAAAAAAGCCATCTAGAAGCGCCGGCCGAATTGATGTTGGGGAGGATGGGTAATAGACTCGACCGTTGTTGGCGGTGAATCTTTTATGCATCTGTTTCCGACAGATTCCGCGGACGTTTGTGTCGAATCGGAAAGCTAGTTTGGAAAAGTACGACAGTTGGGGGATTTCCGCTCGAATGAGATGAAAAGGGAATAAAGCTGCAATCGATTCACTAATTAAAAAAGACAGCTTGGGAATGATCTCGGGGAAAATTTATCCGTGACAAAGAAATTTGTTCATCCAGGAGTAGCCGGAGCTTCAAATATCATAGACGACCGCTCTGATTAAAGAACGTTTATTTTTCTATGTGGAGTATTAGCTCATTATAAACTGAAAAATAGGTGTCACGCTTCAAGCTATAATGTTTGAGGAAACTCTTATTTTACGGGACATTTTCCAGTAAAATCATCAGAACGGTCTCAGAAAATATTGAATAGTTAATTACATCTAATCATCAAATCATAAAATTTTATTGCGAAGAACAGAGGCTTATTATCCCATTACATATCTAAAGAAAACATGAAATAAACATCACAGAATCCGAGGTAATTCTAAGGATATGTTGGTTTAGCCCATAAAATACACAATAATTGTATGTTAAAAAAACATCATTTTCTCCGTTTGTTCAAAACAGTAAAACTATACGATATCGAACCGAATTCCCAAACCAAATATACCTTATTTTAGTTGGAGTAATAACCGAGACAGAATCAAAAAACTGAAAATACTGAATCCGAACCGGAAACAAAAACTGTTATTTATTCCATTCCCAATTTACTCCATATGCATAAATATCCCTCCAATTATAACTGGACTCCAATAAACATGTCATTTATCGTATTCCATTCCAATTTTTGGTTTCCTATATGCACAATTTACTTAAGTTTAATTGGAGATTTACAAAACATGTGTAACTACGACTTGCAACTAACTTTTATTCTAAAATTAAGTGTGATGTAGCGTATACGGAAAAATCTATAAACAGCAGAACAAACTCTCAGAAGGATATAATGTTACAATGCTCGGAGAGAAAAAAAATTTCGAACCGATTCAACGTAAGCTAAATGAGCCACACAGGATATCTTGTTTTTTTCGGAGAACCGGAGCGAATTCGGGAACGACAAATATTACAGTTGGATTCCATGGTTAATTGTTCAGAAATTCATGGAAATATTTAATAATTCTTCTACACTTATCATTTGGTGATAAGGGATAAATAACCGTAGTGAGGATCATTTTTAATCGATTCAACTTTGGAAATATAAGTATGAATATCTTATTAAATACTCATGATAAGTTCACATTTAATAATATAAGATTTTCTCAATTTACATGATACATATGAAGTCATGAATTTGATAAGAACAACTGAAAGTGCACACAAACACGCCACAGCATGTACGTGAACCCTTTCAATAAAATGGGCGAAAAAGTTTAGAGACCGAAACCATTAACTATTGATTATCCATTCTGCTTATAACCGATACAAAAAAAACTTAGTGAGTTCCACAAGCCATTGGCGGCAGTCATCAGACCTGGTGATGACCGTCAATGACTGAGACCTGTCGTAGTAGAAAATATCTTGAGGTACTTACTAAGTTTTTTTACCAGTTGTCATGGCGTTCCACGAAATACAGCCTTCCCACACCAATTTCAATCTGACTATAGATTTGGAAGCATTCTACTTTTCACTTCCAGAGAGAAAGCTGCAATGCATCAATGAGAATGAAGAATTCATCTTTATTTCGAAACATTATGTTTTAACCTATTTCCAGCTCTTATCAAAGATAAAGTGTGGTAGACAAGTACTTATTCTACAAAATTAAAAGTTAACAAGGTACCAACAACCGGTTATTTATTTTCAACGATTATTGGAAAATGTATAATGTCTCCTAATCATTCCACATTATGTGTTCTAAAATATAGCTTCTCTGTGAAGTTTATCCTCCTCAAGAAATCAATAAATGTATCTTCCGCATGTTGTGAAAAATGGAGTCAGTGAGATATACCTACTTAGCCGACAACCGCAGAATAACTACCCTGCTTATTCCTAAAATTCTTAGAATTCGAAAAATGAATGGGTATATAACTGACCTTAGGACGAATTACTAACAGAAGGTCAACATCAAAACTTTGACCTATAGCCTTCCCTTCATATCACTTCATTCCCAAAAGGCCCTAAGTCTCACTGCACTTTCTTTCTCGCGAACTGTCTTCACTTACATTTCATCCAAATGGATTGAATCATCTCATGCCCATGAATCAAAACTTTTCACTCACTTCCAAGGTATTTGACGTCATGAACCGGATCCTAACTCCAAACTTTTAAATGACTCTCAGTGCAAACTTCGAAGGACCTCCGACTCTTAATTTGATTTCGAATCAACTCCATGCAAAGTTACGCAGCAAATGCAATCATTCTCCTTCAGACACAGCCTCAGTATCACACAGCATAAAAAAATAACGGCTGAAAAAAGATAATCGATGTAATGAACTCAAACATTTCGGGAAAATTAGACATGTAAGAGGAAATTAAATTTATATTATGGCAAAATTTTATCAAGTTGGCCTAATTAATGTGAAGATACTGTTTCTAACTGAATGTTATTTTCTGTTGACGAAAGAGTACCTTTAAATTCATTTCCTTCTCTTCCTGTCTCATCTATTCCTTTTTAATGTATTGATGGAACTGTGTAAGTAACCTCGTTGAAGCATGCTGAAACATTTTTTCATTGTTTATAGGTGATAATTAGTTACTAAAAAAATGTGTGCTTAGAAAAGTTCCAATTCTTCAGTAAAATAACTCTTTCTCGCAATAAAAGGGTGGGATTCCGGAGAGTCAATTGAATAACATGTTTGAATTGGGTTAAAGACGCTACCGGTTCGATTCCCGGTTGGGGCTTACTTGCGAAATGACCTCAGCTGTCGAAGCACTTTGAAAATTTCTATTACAAGGAAAAGGGTAAAAGACGACTTTGCACGTTAAACTGTTCCCCTGAAAGAATTCCCAAGGAGAAATGGACACGAAAAAAAGTCAGGTGAGGTGAGACAGGGAATCTAACCCGCGTCACCCTATTTTCGGTCGGTTGCTCTGTTCATTGAGCTATCCAGCCAGATGGCAAATTCATGCCGTTCGGGAAAATTACACGTAAGGGTGTGTACTTAAAACTTTAAAAAAATTAATGGTGAGTTTAATTATGGATGAATAAACCAAAAACCACCAAAGAATATGTTGGTATTTCACAACAAAATATTCAAATGTATACCATTACAGAAGGATAATGCTCATAAGTAGAATAGTATCGTCAGGAATAGACTCAAAATATTCTAATGAAGAAAAACACTCTTTTTGTTTGGACATTCGGATGTGAGAATTTCATTCGGAATTTTATTACGTGGTTATCGCGTGAAGAGCCTATTTTTACTTAAGAAATTATAACCCTCACATAAGAATCCGTAATAGGATGAGATTTGTCATTTCTGCGTGCTAGTACAAAGTCATCGCTGAGAGAACCAAGCAATTACCTTAGGGTCATCAATAACAGAAACGAAAGAAATGGCTTCATAATTTCCCAAAATAATCACTCATTTAATTTGAGGAAGCACAAGAAGTGACATATAATTGATCGCTGAGTACCTATGAGAAATGTGTGCGTTATAATGCAATCTTTCCTTCATGACATCCTCTCTTTAAGTTTACATTTCTGCTAATTTCCTATTCCGATGAAACAGAACCAAAATCAAGGATAAGTCAGCTGGAGATCCATCTTCCCAAACTTCCCTAAAACAAAGATGAAAGACAGAATTCCGGAGATTCCCTCGTTTATTTGTCCAATGCCGTATACCTATTTGGTCTCAAAATGTTTTAAATAGTACATTCGTGCAGGCTGTCTGCTCAAAATGGGCACAGTGTGATGAATTGCCACTGTCTTTTGGGTTTTATTTTCCATTTTTATTGCCCAGGATCTCTCTCTCCGTTTAGGGCCGGAAATCTTCAAGCGTCATCCATCACTAAGGATAACAGCAAAAGTCACACGAAAAAATATCCAAGGCCTCTCAATCCCTTCGTTAGAATCTGAACAAAGAAACTTTCGAAATTTGGTGTATCTCTTCATTGGATTTATATTCTTTTACATTCAGTCAGAAAGAGTAACATATATATGTATTCCTAGCGAATCCGCAGTGAGCGTCAACACGCGGGCTGTATTCAGCACGTTAATGATTAGGACAGGAAACTAAGGAAATGGAGATTCAGTTGGAATGAACACAAAAGAACTAACCGGAAACATTCATCATGAAAAACTTCCAAAGAGATAAATCAAACGTCTTCATATATTTATCCGAATGTATTTCTAGAATGAAATTTAATGATGGTGTGATACCGAAGTAGAAGATTTATGGCTACCGTGGTATCATATTGAAATCAAAATGGCGCTAGAAAAAGTTACAAAATGGGTCATTAGCATTTTCATTACGACAAAACATATTTTCTCCACTCTGAAAATGGTATGTACTTCAATAAAAATTACAGCAAATCTATGACCAATTTTACATAAGTAGTACATTCAAATATTGACAGACTTTTTTGAATTGCAAGAAAAATATAATGCACAATGACCTGCTCTTCATAGCATTACATACTATCAGGCATCAATTTAGGAAGAAAAAAGTTGCTAATATGGTAAATTTTGAAATTTGATCGTTTAAATACTTTTTTTTGATTCTGAACAAATCCCACCATTGGGTTAAAATATGTGTGTAGTTGTTTTATAAAATCAACCCTTTAGGCCTTCGTAAAATTATAACATTTATCCAAATATTACTCAATTAATTTTTGCATATTACTCATCATTGATTCAATAGCGATACTAATTTATATGAGTTTAAGGAGAAATATTTTAAATACGAAGTAAACCTTTATTGTGCTTTAATTTCGAGTTTATATTAAAAATACGTTGGAAAAATTTCTCGGAATTCAAATAGCCTGTTTTTCTCCAAGATAGTTGAGAGGAGCAACCGATGTGAACACTTTCGAGGATTTTAATCTGGATGAAAATTACATGAGTGACATTTACATTTTTAAAATGATAGTTTAAAATTTAATATTTCTTCATTTTATCGCATTTATTTGTTTTATTTGCAGTTTGGAATTCGTTATCTTCTGTTAGTGAGGAAATAAAAACATTTCAAGAGAAAAATTATCGAGGAAAATTAAAAATGTTAAACCTCTCACCCACTTCAGAGCACAGGTTTACCTTTGGAGAAAAAATATTTGCAAATTCCGTAGATAATTATCAGGTAAAGGATAACAGTATAAATTCTAACTGCTATTATTTACGATTCATAACTATTAGAAATAATGATGGCGAAAAGTTATGCAAATATGTAAATTTCTAACTACCCTACTTTCCTTCATACATTTGATTGGCAATAACAACTCAGGAAAATATGATATAAAATTAAATAATTTCATAAAATTGGACAAGAAAGTACATCCCATAATCACAAGTTTATTTGAGCATGAAAGAAAAATTAATATTCACATCAATAGAATTGAGAGGTACATCTAATGACTCCGTAATTTCGAAATAAACGAATGCGGTACTTGCTCCTTGGAAAAAGGTCCGACCTCTTTAAGATAATTTCTGAAGTTATCAAAACAATTACGTATTCGTGTCTCTTGTGCTCTTCTCCCTGACGACAAAAAAACTAAAACCTTCCCTAAGTATACCGTAGAAGTTTGAAAGAGCCTCAGCCCTAGAAGTTTTGCTCATCTCCTTGAAAACTAAATTTCACTGACTTCGAATAAGTTTTATAGTTTAAAGCCGATTTAATTTCTTTCTGGCTGTATATGATTAATCCAAAGAGATATTACAGGTAAAGCCTATAGGAAGGTCTTAAGGGAAAGACAAAATTTTAATTGCAAATAATAATAACTTAGCTTCACCAATTTTGTTTGATATTCGGGTATTTGTGTGCGCAATAATTGCATACAAATGCAATAAATCAATTAGCATTAGATAGCATTCAACTCAAAATAATTTACCAAACTGGGACACAAAACTTGGAAATATAATCATGACTATTTCATATTCAAGTTCACTTGGCAAGAGTTCACCGCGATTAAAATTGACATTTTCCGTCCCTACATTTTTACGTAAATTCATTTATGTAAGTACCAGTTTCGAAGGGTCAGAATCAGGCTGGAAGCGGTTCACATAGAAATACATATGCGAAATTACTACTCTACGTAATACACGCGCAACGGAAGCCTACGATTTAAAACTAAAATATTTGATACATAAAATATATAATACAAAAGGTATGTCACATAGTTGCCACTAGAAAAAGCCTCTAAAAATATTTAATCTTTGCTTTTTTATGAATAGTCTCTTTTTCAACGGAAATTAGGAGCCAATTTGCAGATTGCACTATGTTATTTATATAAGAAATGCTTCACTGAAAGAAATAAATTTAGTAAATCAATTTTGCTCGTGTTTCTAACTGCCAATTGACTCCTTCGTTCTACCAAAATAATAAATTCGAAATAATCCCCTAAGGATTCCAACTAATGATGCATTCCAAATACATGTATTCATTATGTAGTGACAGCATCCAAAATGTAGACTAAATAAAATTTAAACCTTATAACTAATTTTATGACAAACAATCATCAATGTAAATGGCAGCCATAATTGCTATAAAGTTACGTGTAAACCTTTCCAGACGTCTGCATCGACAGTGACTCCTTCACGGCCACATATATCCGATCATTATGTGCTCTCGCTGCCGTGCATTAAGGTTGCTCTTATGCATTCCTCCGCCTCGAGAGCAGACGCATTAGGGATCGTCCTCTAAGTACGCCTTAAGGGGCTTTCCTAAGTAACCTAGTCACGCAAAGTTAGCTTCCTACGAGCAGCCGACACCGAGTAGGTCTGGGAAACAAAGAAAATAAGGATTTAACGGTCGTATACCACGAAATCATCTTCAGGAAAGCGGCAAAGGTAACGAACCTTACTACGATAGTTGGGAGCGCAGTAATCTCTCATCCTGCGGCAATACTTCGGGCAGTTGAAATCCTCCCACAGCAGGAAACAGTTGGTTAAGGTCAGTGTACTCGAAAATGATCCGAATCGAAGATAATTTGCTGAAAGTGGAGTGATATATTAGCTGAAATAGATGAATGAAGTGTAATTTAAACTTGGTGTAGAATTACACTCTCTCTTAACTGACATGTTTAATGAATTCTAAGTGATCAAACTCTTTTGACAAGACTGTTAAACATTTCCTGTCCTTTCTTTAATTTTTAACCATTTTTACTTGGAATTCTCACTTCATTTAAAGATACGAGAGTATATTATATATTGAGAAATATTAGTGAGAAATAACACGAAAACGTAGAAAATAACGCAATATTTAGCTCTTCGATATCTTAAAATCCTACGCACATAAGTTTAGCTCACTCATAATTGACTTAATATCATTAATAATAATCCCATCATCTTCAACCGACACTATAAGAAGAAGATGGAAGTAAACCAGACAAAATTAAGCTAGCTAAGTGGTCAGGGAACAAAGATGTCAAATATCAATATCGAAGAACAATATAAAAATTGGATCGAATTTATATTGCCTGATGAACCCGCTGTATTCATGGCCAGCAACCAACCAAAATAGACCTTTGAGTATTTATTATTTATCGAAAAGTATGATTCAAGAATTGCAACTGAACTTAAGTATTCTATAAGGAATTTGATCATATTCAAAGAATCGATATTCCAAAAGGACTGTTATTCTCGTTACCACGTTGAAAATATCACCTGAGATTGCTGAAATAGTGAGAAATGAGTAACGTTATGTACAGGTTATTAAGGAATTGTTAAAAATGCTAAAACCCAGCTCCTATAAATCTCAATGGAATCCCTTGGATAGAGCTCAAACACAATTTAATTTGATACCTCTCCATTCTCTCGATCATGGAGAAGTTACATTTACTAACACCGTTGTCCGTAGAGAACCAGGGCAAAAATGTTTCCAGATATCGCGTGCGAATTCAAATGTAAATAAACCAAGCAAAACCTATCGAATGTACGAAGAACACATGAGATAGCTCCGCAGGGCAATCATCACCCTTTCACCTTAATGTATTTGCATAAAAGAAATCGGAGGGATCTCCCCGTATTTAGAGTCCAATCACTAGCTATACAAATTACGGCGAGTTGATTTACCATCGGAATGCAGAAGGGAAGAACAGAAGGGACGCGGACATCCGAGGAAACGGGGAAAGAGAGGAGAGATAAATGTGTGCGGAGGGTGAGAGAGCACTTGGGCACCGACTCAATTGACGTTCAAACACAATTTGTCCGGATTTGTCGCGGAAAAATATCCATTTTCCCAAGAGAGATGCGCGTTGCGTTTAGACGCGTTATATCCGCCAGGTTGGAAGGATGGACATACACTTGCGAGAGCTCAGTGAACGCGTTGGAATAACTCGAGGAGAAAATTGACACTTCAGTTTATAACATCATATCCCATAAGGTATAGTAGGCGATACATATCAGAAAACGATCTTCAAAAAAATTTATTCGACATTTTCCTCGTCCAAATATACTATTAGTGATTACCTTCTTCATCGATCAGGATTTACTCTTTTCGTGTTTACTGCCTACTTATTTCATTGTTTATGAATTACACTTCGATAATACTTAAATGAATCAACCAACATATTCTTTGGCTCCTTCCTTTGGGAACAAAAGCCAAAGAAAATATTGTAACATGAACTACGAGAAAAAGGATGAAAGGTGAATTTACACTTAAAAAGAAACGGCTTGAAAATTTTCGGGTTTTCTAAAATCAGGGATTCAGGGATGAATAAGTTGTCGATCCCAGGATCGTAGGAATTTCCAGGGATTAAAGTCTTTAGACAAAATGACGGATAAATGATACGATTTCTTCTTAGTTTCAGATTTTTTTATCGATTTCATGTGTCTATAAATTCATTTTTGTTTAAATCTCCCGTCATAAATAAAAGCAAGTAAATTAATTACAAGAAGCTATTGAATAGTACGAATAAAATTTAGTAATAAGTATAATAGACGATAAGATATTTAGCCGAGTTACTCATGTACCTCAAAGGCATAAGACCATATGAGACTACACTATTAAAGTCAGTGTTGCATTAGTTGCTTTATAATAACTTTTCAAAAACATAGAGTTACTTTGATAAATTAGGAATGGGTGAATATTGGGAATGAGAAGGCCAGCTAAGAAGAATGTTCAGAAGGGAATTAAATTTACTATAATAGAGAAACCAGGATTTCCCGGGAAACAGGAACTTGGCTTTACCTACGGGATCCCGGGATTCCGGGAAAGCGGGATTTCGGAATCTCGATGAGCGAGATAAAAAGGTGTATCTAGGATACATTGTTTACACGATAATACTTCTTACATTGCACTATAAGCACAAGTAAATGGTGTATGTAGGAAAACTCTCAAGGCAAAACGGACATCATAAGTGTCTAACAGACCTTGGATTCGAACCCAGAATCTCCCACACTCCGGGCGGTTGCTGTATCCCGTGAAGCTATTGAGCAGACTAACTATACATTTTAGTACCGTTTTTTGAGCCTCTTAAGCATCCGCCGAAAGAATGAAGGAATCCGGGTTTGATTCCCGGTTCAGTCAGACTTTTTCATTTCCGTTTTCCTTGTAGTTATGAAAAATTCCCCATATTGGTACGTTCTTTAAGTTCCTGACGATAGAATATTAAATCATCTTACAGATATATCATTTTAAGTCCCCAAATGCAGCGGAAATAATTCTCATAAAAGGAATTTAAATTAAAATCGTTGCAGAGTAATAATTACTAAAGCATTAATACCATTTTCTAACTATAAAAGATGATATCCTTTTAATGCCAGACAAAGTTAATTAACTTACAAAAAAAAGTCAAAATGGACTACTTCGTAAAGCATAAATGATAAAATATAATTCGTTCTGGAACAAAAACAAAAGAACGTTAAAAATGAAAATTGTTGCTGTCGGCATGTCCGATTAATCCCTCCTAAGGTCCTTTCTTTTCCCTCAGTAATGGACTAATTAACTGTTTAATTAAGTTCGATACATTAATCACTTAACTCATTAATCATAGCAAAAATATATATACGATTTTACAAATAAAACAACAGCAAATTATCTTTTTTGAGGAAGAAGTCGAAAGGGACTCGAAATTTATTTCTGTAATGGGTGCAAATAAATTAAAACCAATATTAAATTTTCGCCATCATTCCTCTACAAGCATGATTTAGAAACCCTTTTAGTAAAGCCTGAAAAGTCGAAAACTGAGTGAAATTCGTAGGTAAAAACTTTCAACAGCAACGAAACGAAAATCAAGTCCGTTGGTGCATAGCAATATTTTCCTGATAATAGCTGCGTAAATATGTTGCTCGCGACTATCAAATGGAAAAGTACCGAGAGATGGCACTGCTTTACTTCATTACAGCCGAATCGTATACACAAACCAAACATTAGGATTTCGGAATAGGTGAACGAATTAACACCTAAACAAGACTTTAAATCGAGAACTCGAATCGAAACTTCAGTAAAAATTGCGCTTTATACAAAGTGTAGTGCAAACAGTACATTTTTCAAAGATGTAATCAACCTAAATATTTAATGGAAATGCGAGCGGTATGAGCTCAAACCCAGCGTAAATTCCTCGAACCAAACGTTTTTGGGACTATAATACCCATCCGTTATAGAGAACTTCTTTACTGAGCTTAAAGTATATGACGCTCAAAAACCCGTTGAGTATTAAGCGTTAATTAATCTAAAGAGTATTTATATTTAAATCTGTGCGGAACTTGTGCACTAAATCAAGAAGAGAATTGCATCAAAACTTATAGAGACGACCAACAGTATTTAATGTAAACTAAATAACTCCTCTCTTCGTCGAGGTGGAAGGGCTACAGTGTTCGTATGACCTATAAGGTGGATCAGGAAAAGATTGATTAATTCCTTGTTGTGGAGTATTTCGCTGTATTGGTTTCAAATGTTAATATTAAGAAAAGAGCGTATCTAAAGACTGGAAGTGGGTGTGGCACAGAATGGAAAAAGTAAGTTTGGTCGATTGAAATACAAACACAGAAGTTCTAGAGACGGTCAGAGAAGATTATCGAAGTTATTAAGCGTCAAGAAAGGGAAAAAATTGGATGGGTCAAATACTAAGGGAAGTGCTCGCACTTAAGTATATAATTGAGGGTTGAGTGCAAGGAAAACATCAGAGGGGAAGACAAAAGATATTAACACAAAAGGATTGTTATCCAGGAAACAAAAGATGGCCTTGAATAAGGAATATGTATATATGTATACTAAAGCAAAGTTGGTAATTTAAGTTTTTCAATGCTGGCGCACTTTGTAAAACGTTGCATTTTCACGTAAAAACACATTTACGGTAAGGAAACAGTAATAGCAGAACTCGAACACGTGAAAGCTATTTAGAGGATGAAGAGAAACTCTAAGGGCATTGCTCCGAAAAAGATAGCATCGTTCTTGAGTCTGGTAATCAAGTGAGAATCGTTAATATGCCTCTTAGAAGTACGTTCCCCGAAAGTGGAGCAATTGAAGACATCTGAGAATGAAAACTCTTTAGAAGCGATGTAGTGAATGGTACCCAATATCGAGCAGTTACTGTTTGTCTGTCATTGAAAGGTGTCTGTTATTATCACAGTGAAGTACTTTCATCTTGTTTTATCTCCCCCTTACCCTTTCCACCCTTCCTTTTTGCTGTATCTCTTCTCGCTCTCTTAGTAAATGCCTTTCATCAGAGAGGCATTCAAGGGGAGGAAGAAAACAATGCTCTCGCAGATTCTCATTCGAAACGATATCGTTCCTGGAAATACAGCCTTTGACTATACGTCCGTATTTTCCGCAAAATATAAATTCATATAATGCATTACTAACAATCAATATCTTTAATTGTTTTGAACGATTCTTTTCAAACTTCTTATTTTACTAGTTTTTTAATTCTTCTAATTCGATTAATTCCTCTGAAGATACCGATACTATATAACATTTTAAAAAAGAAAAACATGAGACATACTTCGTGTTCCTTGCTTATTGACCACTGAAATACCTTTAAGGTTTGTGTAAATGTAGATTTAGAGTACTATAACGAGTTTCATCAGCTACAATGTAGCCCGATTGATGAATTCAAACAGACGACTATACTTCGCTGTTTTTTGAACTTGGATAACGATCCTTCAACAGGTAAACGAGTATTACGCTGGGTTCACATGATTTTTCACAAGTGCTGACCTCAACCCCCCCAAAAAAGTCAAACCATACTGAATATTACATGATCTTGTTAACCAACAAAATGTTGCAATTATGTATTTAGATGATTTACTTGAGGAATTCTAATAAATGAACTTAACTGTAAGGCAAAGAAGTAAGGAATGAAAATAAACGAAGGAAAAAATGAAGCAATGAGGCTTACTAAAGAAAAGCAGCTAAGATAACCATAAAGGTGGATTGGGTAAAACTAGGACAGGTTGATAAATTCTCTTACTTGTGTAGTGTTCTATATGGATGGATGGGAAGTGCACTAATGAGGTTTCAAAAAGAGTACCATTGGCCAAGGAAGATATCGCGAAATGAAGGGAACAGATGACTTGATAAAAGAATCAGGAACAGAATGGTAACATCCTTGGTGCGAAGTATATTGCTGCGTGGGTGTGAAACGTGGACATTAGTAAAGGAGGTCATCAATGGATTAGAACCCTTCGAGACGAAGCCCTCCCCTTCTCAGGAGGGTAGGCATTTAATTAAATCATAGGTGAGATGACTTGGTTAAATATTGAGAAGAGAGGGATTGATGAACGATGTTATTGAGGGTAGAAGGGGGGAAAAGAAGGAGGAAGACTAAAGGTTTTAAATGGCGTGGGGTAATTACAAAAATACGAAAGCAATGGCATGGATTACGAAATATCAATGAACATGATCCTACCAAACGGTAGAAGACTTGTACATAATTTAGTATTGACGAACATAAGGGGTATAGCGTTACGGTGAGCAAACATTTCTAGCAACGTAGCATCCTGAAACGAATTAACTCTGTCTATCTAGTTATCAATTCTCATTGAACTTCGTACATTATATCTATGTTACGTGTATAAATATGCTCACGCAACCAGCTAAAAAGGCCGGATTATCGCTCCAAATTATCGGCTGTAGCTTTTCACGGAATATAGTACAGTCATGCGTTGCTTTAATAGAGTACGAGTACATACCAACTTAAAATCTAAACTATGCGTGTTACTCATCAGTTTATACTGTAAAGTACATAAAGATTGATTTATTAGAAATTAGCTACATTAATCGTATTCTAGAATAACCAGCCACTGATTGAAAAAGTGTAGGTAGTAAAGTATACATCTGTAAAACTGCCCTACAGAATAGAAGTTTTTACTTGATTTAATATAAAGGAAAATATGAAGGTTTTTTTTTCAAAATATACTTTAGAGGACATTTTGTAGTCGCTTTCAGCAATTCCGAGATAATGGTTTAAAATTTTTCGTAAAAAAATGCTGCCACAACTATAATTTAGGCACCGATAATATTCTACGGAAATTTCCTGGAGAATCGCAGTGAGCTCCGCGAATTGTATAACTATTTCGAAATCTCCCGATACATCATATCCCGGAAAATAAATCTCTATATCTCCTCCAGTGGAGTCATGCCGTGCGCTAATTACATAAACGCAGTGAATTAAATTTTCATGCGTAATTGAATACGTCAAAAAAGAGCGCTGATCTGTCAAGCGCTATTCGAAATCGCATCGATTCAATTAAATTCCGTCGGAAAATGAAAATGCTCGAATCTACCGCGGGCTGAGATGTGGCGCTTTCGAGGCACAGATAGAGCAATAGATGTCGCAGATTTTTAATTCGCTGCCGGTCGAAACGGTAGCGAAGTTTTCACCGCCAGTGCCCTTAATCAAAGAACGGCCACCGTTGCAAATAACCGGCGGGAGGGATTTTCCATTTTTTTCAATTTCAATTTTTAGAATGATCAGAAAGAAACGGAGCATGATCGGTTGACAGTTAACGATCCTTCTACAAAATCGTGATCGGTGATAGAAGCAATTTCACTCGGAATACATTTCCGTTATTTTTTAATTACTGCCGTTTGCTACTACTGGTAAAAATCGAAGAATTACTGATGATAAAAGACGGAATTTAGAGTTAAAATTTTATTCTATGCTATTAAAGTAATAATAAAATATTTATATTTATATCATAAGGCATATCTTTAACTTGGATATGTAAGTTACTCTTTTTCGGGCTATTTTGTAAAAAATTATCAGCGATATGGAGCTCTCCATTACAATGGGGTCATTTCAATGGGGGATTGTGATATAACTTTTGAAAACTGAAGTTTTTAGAAGAAGACGAATCTTTCAGAGTCTAGGTAAAGCTGCTGTGAAAAATCTTTCCTTTCTCTTTATCAAACCCCAATCTCCACTACTCATGAAAAAAGTGTATACCATCGTAAGGAGCTAGGCCAGGCTGGATCAGAAAAACAAAATTAGCACTAGAAAGAATTGTTTTATTAGCAAGACAATCGCATAAAACGACGCTTCTATTTTCACTATAAAAATATAAAAATTACGTAGAACAGAAAATACAGTATTTTTTCGCAAATATGAAAAGCAATTCTACATTTCACGAACAACTGATGCTGTTAGAAAGAGCATATGGAATGTAGTTTCTATTTTCACTATAAAAATATAAAAATTACGTAGAACAGAAAATACAGTATTTTTTCGCAAATATGAAAAGCAATTCTACATTTCACGAACAACTGATGCTGTTAGAAAGAGCATATGGAATGTAGTAAATATGTGTGTGTGTGCGTGTATCAGTATGCTTGTGTGTTTATATATGTATTCACGTGTCTTCTATCTCTCGTCAGATTCATGATCCCTAAAATTCCCTTTTTAAAGTAATTTGATTGTGGTGGTATTGTTGAAATTGCTTCGACTGTTGAGATAATTTTCAATTATATGGTCCCACACCGAGAAATGAACCCGGGATCACTTTTGCTGGAGGGGAACGCGCACTTAGCTACCCGGAAGCACCACTCCCATTAATTCTTGATAACAAACCCTTATCTACAGAGCAAGGAGATAAAAAATATCAACCGTAACAGTGAAAAGAATCCTAATTTTTCTTTATATATTCGTACTACAGAATAAAGTGAACATTTAGTAATTACCCGAGCTTAATTTTTTTTCGGTGAGTCAAAGAGATGATCTCGCGGCCAACTTATGCCACATTCAACTCGTAAATCGTCACTGATATTCCGTGTAAAATACAACCAGCGCTAAGGGACTTTGCATCCTTGTACCGAATTTACATCACGAAGTGCATTTATTATTCTGAGTCCATACGCGGCGAGGAGAAGATAAAAGGAACGACTTTCACTGACCTTCCGAGATATACATGGAATATCGGGGAGATGAACAGAGGGATAGCCCCACCGTTTCATTACTGCAGAGCGTGTATCACGGGAGACATTTCCCTTTCCTTGTCGGCCGCCGATGATGTAAGGGTTTTACAGTTTATTGCCGCGCGGAGAGTTTAATTGATGACCGCGGCACCGTCCCTCCCAACACTTGGGTGCCCCCGACACTACGTGCTTTCGTGTTGTTCCCTTCTAGCATCCTGCTCCTGTATGTGAACCGACCCATTAACACGAGTTTGGAACATTTGCTATCCCGGTACTTCAATCCCCTCACACGCGGGGCGAAACCACGTAACCAAATGTCAAGGGCTGCCACCGCCTCCTCGCGAGACAGATAAGCGCCAAAAGGGTGGTCGAGTCTGTCTTGAATGAGGAAAAAAATGATTGGCGGTCCTAATAAAGGTATAGTTTGGGAAATGCCCTTTTAGGAACGCGTGGGGAAGGACCTTATAAATATCTCCTACTCGCAAGCCTTTAACCTTACGGTGGATTTATTACCCGGGATCGAATGACGTCATCCTTCGAGGAAGATGTAAATCAATTACGGGCCAATAGTCGCGCTGCCATCGTTTCCTTCGAAAATTAACCCGTAGGACGCGATATCAAATCAACTGATGTAATTATCGGAGTAAATACGATGGAGCTGTGACGTCATATCGGCAGATGAGGATGATGTAAGCTCCGCGGATACATTTTCATAAATTCTGAATCGGGAAAGCGGGGATATGTTATGGCATAGTGACAGTTTCATCCGCGAATCTCACATGCGTGGGGTTGATAAGCACATTATGGACTGGTAGGAGTGAATTTCACCAAAAATCAATAAATGAGTAGTTCAATTACGAGGAAAATATATATTATGAGAGGAAAATATGTGTTATAAGATGGATATTTAGGACAATTTTACTTACAGTCATCTACAGCACGTGCCTACTTCGAATGTGATATGTAACCCATAAGGATTAATTCATGTCGTACAATGCATGCATAAAAAATCAAAATCTAACTTCCTCGCTAACATTCTGAATAGGGTTGAATTCTCTTATACGATTTAATTGCATCTGCTGCTCTCCAAAGGTACCCAACACGATGTACGGTTTCGGTTCATCAAAATTAAAATTGACTTAAGCCCATGAAAACCATGCTTTAAAGTAAGGCTTCAATCAAATCCGTAATAGGTCCGGCAGATATCATAAACGTTTTCGCTGGAGAATTTTCAGCCTTGAATGATCGTTGAGATCCTTAAAAATAACTGAACATTTTCACTACATCAAAAGATTTAGCTTTAAAATGCAGACATGCATCATTAAATTTACGAGAGAGCTTTGTTTATTAAACAGAAAACCTATATTCTTCTCGAAGATAGATTCTTCTCTCCTTAGGAAATCCCAAATTTAGTCGATTAAAAAGGATAGCAGAGGGAAATAGACAATTACTGATACATGATATCCTTAACAAAACTTCAATGGAAAAATACGAGCGTCCCTCAATCCTGTCTACGAGTATCATCTATTTCTACGGATTATTGTAGGTTTCCGTTATTCGGAGATTATTTTCTAAGTCCTTCTCTAAATCCCACTTTGAATGCAATCGCGATAGCAGGGGTAGAGTAGTTAAGTGTAATGGACATGCCACTCTCTAATTCTACGAAGAGATTGCATAAGTTGACTCACGATTCAGTGGAATGCCCCAAGTTTCCTTTCTTTTACTTTACGACACAGTAGTAGCACAGTATTACGACTATCAAACCCAATCTGAATCATAAATCTTTTTTGAGTTTATGGAGCAGAGAACGCTCATTCAACTACGTGATGAGGTCACTAGGAAGCACAGGTTATCTTATCACAGGATTATAAAGCAGTTGTTTCAAATATATGAATGGCTTAAAACATTTTACACAAACCACAAAGTTGAAAGTTAATCATTTAAACCGAATAATTTATAGTCCAATTCAAAGAAAACACGAGAAAATAAAGTAGCTAGTTAGGGCGATTCTGAGACATAAAAGCCTGAATCCTATTAATTTTAAAAAATCAAAGAAAACTTTCAATACGCCAGTTTCATACATCATATATAGAACTTTATAATGGTTTCAAATTAATTAAAACTGCTTTATAAGTATAACTGTTAGGATTAAGGTAAGGTGTTAACATTCCTTGAGTTTAAATGTTACAAAAGTTTCCTGAAAGTAAGTTTGTTCAACAACTTCAACAACGGTCGATTGCAGGCCCGTCAAATTTGACTCATGCAAAATACTTGAGCGGTGGAAAATAATTACCATGGCTACTTCAAACAAGATCTGCCCCCTTTACTGTTGCGATGATGTCAACGGGCTTCTATGGCTCCATTACTGGTCAAAAGTCAAGACATTCATTAAGAGATCCTGACAAAAACTTTTTGCCACCAATTACAACTTTGTTATGCCTCCCAGAGAGAGAGAGAGAGAGAGAGAGAGAGAGGGGGGGGATTAACATTAGAGTGAGTTAAATTTACGTTAAAAATGAAATGGAAAAGTAAAAGGTCACAATATGAGGATAATTTATAAATAAAATGTCCTCCGAGAGTCTTACCACTTAAACTGAGAGCATTCGCATTCCAAAAAAGAAAAATTATAGGATTTTTCATAACTAGGCTACACAGTAACTAGGGTACAGGGAAATGGTTTTAGGCATAATGAATTATTTTATTGTCCCCCTTAAAAAAATAATACGTTATGAATCATATAATAATATCGCTAATTTAAACTAATTTATACAACAATTTAATTCTTATTAGTATTAATTAATATTAGTTTTAATTCCTTGTTGTTGTTAATAGCTATTTTTAAGCCTTTTGAAACGCAATAAAAAGCACACAATGTCATGTTTATTATAATTATTATTGTAATACTATAATTAAAGAAATTCTTAATTTTAGAAAAGAAAACTTTCTTAATTTTAATCGATAGAAAAGGTAAAACGGTGTTAGAATAAGGATAAAGGAAAGGAAGGTAACTTAGTAGGTTGTAAAATGTACGAAAATCCCAAAGGAATAACAAGTGTGAAAATAGCGACACGACTGGGACTCGAACCCAGGTCTCCCACTTTCCGGGCAGGTATTCTGAACCACTGAACTACCGTGCCGCGTCACGTACCGTACTGTTAAGGGAGAGAACAGTGTGAGAGAGACGCGGCACGGTAGTTCAGTGGTTAGAATACCTGCCCGGAAAGTGGGAGACCTGGGTTCGAGTCCCAGTCATGTCGCTATTTTTCACACTTGTTATTCCTTTGGTGTTAGAATAAATTGATCAATGCTTTCTGGAAACTGTACTTCGCGTAAATACTGCCTATTATTATCAACTGAGATAATTATTTCGAATTATTTTGCGTCCAATACCTTTTACGAATGACAAAATACACATTTTACCGTATGCTATTTACAATATTATCTATTTATATCTATAATTGATAAGAAATTAAACTCGTTCTTTTTGGTTCACCTACCTCCATAAATTTGCAAATCTCTCGCGTCTCTACTAATACCTTAATCGCAGGTGTCTCAATGAATAAGCAGAGGAAAAAAACAAAGATATTGTGGGTATAAATTAAGCTTATTTGTGCATCTCAGAGAGAATAAACCTTCTTGGATTATCCCTGTCAAATGAACATTTATTGCCAATAAAATATTAAAACTGAGCTATTTATGACCGTGAATTATTTTTGGTAACAAATGTGATAAGTAGTAACAAATGGATAAACTCTCAGACAGAATAAATTCGTTGAGCGAAAATAGTATTTATAATTATCATATGACATTTTTTATTCATTTTAAAAGTAAAGTATCTAATACTCTGATTTATATTTCTTAAATACATAGCGTAGTTTAAAATGTCCTTTTTTAAGTGTGTGCATACGTATATTATACTTTGATTTAGGCTTCCGTGTAATTTCAAACTTTCAGTGAATCACATTGACTCTGGAAAGCGTCATTACCTATTATCTTCATCATCATAGTTATTTTAGCGTTGTTTCTTGTTTAGTCGGAATTAAGTGGACTTTTAATATCAATTCTCCATGTATCTAGTAATTTAGTAATGTTTTACAAGTGCTCAGACAGCTAAGATTATTTCGACCGTGAGCATACATCGGGGTTCGATCCCGGAACCACTTTCACCGAAGTCGAACGCGTTACCCATTCGGCAATCCGAAGGTCAATACAACTAATTTGTAAAGCATTGCCATTACAATGTACTGCCCTGTATCAGTGACATTTTTATACCTGCTATGATAAGTTTCTGTTATTTTATCTTTTTCCTATCAGAGAACAAAAGAAACTTCGTACTTTTCCACAGGGACTTTAATTGGCGACCGGGTTCGTAAGCGTACTTTTATCTTCAGGCAGAAGATGTAAGTACGCTTATGAAACCGGTAGCGAATTTAAGTCCCTGTGTAAAGGTATGTACAAATTTTCTTTTATTCTGTAATGTATTTCCACGAAGTCACGCCTTCGGTCATTCATATAATTTTTCCTATTACTTTTAGTGCTTTCCACAGTTTCTTCACTCCCGATTTCTTATTGGGTTTTTGCTTCTTTGCATACTTAAGCGTAAGCTTCACTAAGGTGTCCTAAGCTCCAATCTGAACTCGCTAACTAAATTTTCCTTTTACGATAAGAATTAACCTTTATTTTTAGAAAGAAATTATAATATAAATAAGAAGAAGAATATAATATAATATGAACATTATAATATATATAAAGAAAGCATTTATCTTTAGTTTCCTAATTGTATTTATTTTACACTGACAATGCTTTTGATATAACAGGAAATGTCCCAATACTTCATTTCCCGATTAAATACGTTATTTATTAATTACGTTTATCATATTCAGATACCAACCTATTTCTTCGTAAAAACGAAAACACGCGGGTATTCCTTACCACAGTTTATTCCGAAATTGCGAATTTGGAATTGAAAGAGAAGTGAGAAATGCGACCTCCGAGTACCGGACAATGGCGACAAAGAAGCAAGATGGCGGAAGGCAGATAATTACGCCAAGAGTCGAAAGAGAAGGCAAACGAGAAGCGAAGGAGAGGACAAAAGAAAGAAAATAAAGGAGAAGGAGAGAAAGTGAAAAAAATCCGAGGAGAGATGGATAGTAATTAGTGATAGCGAGACAAGAAAGAAGGCTTCGCGAGAAAGGAAAAAAAGCAAATCCACTGAGATGCAAACGGCAAATGCGAGAGGGAGATGGCCAACATGGCAGCGGGCGCTCAGAAAACAATGGGTAAGCGAAAATGGCGGGGAGGTGGTGCTGGGTTACCGGTACGCGTGTTTATCTTCAGCCCTTCTCCAGGAGAGCGTATACAAGTGGGAGAAAAAGGAAAGTAGGCCGATGGGGTGAAAATAAGAAGGAAATAATGGACCTACATTCCAGCAAAATCCTGTTTTTTACACCTTCCGTGATCTGCATCTCCTAAGAAAATAAGTGAAATATGCATTGATGACGTAAAATTGGGCTTGAAACAATGGAAGTCATCAGAGGGAAGAGTATACGAGAAAATGCAGAATATTTAGCGTAAAATGGCCGATAAGCGACAATTTTCAGCTCGTAGGTATATATTTTGGAAGATGCAAATTTGATATCAAAACGCTAGGAGGATTACAATAATGTATCGTTGGATACAATGTACAACGGTGGAATAATAAGTAGTACAAACTAGGAAAAATAGGTTTACATTGAAAAAATCAAACCACTATATCAGTGGCATCGATTAAAAAATATTTGGAAAGAGATTTATTTATATATTTCTCACCTTTCATCAAAAATAGTCAAATGTTAGAAAAAAGAATATTGAGATCATCTCAAATTTCTCCGATATACCTGAATGAAACTAAAATTAAAGACGAAAAATATTCGTACGAAAACCTTACGAAAGAAAGTAACTGGAATGGGTACCTGTTAAAAGGATAATAATAATTTGAGAGTATAGTGACACTATGGATGGAACGTGAAATTGTTGATAAATGCTACGTTTACTTTGAAGTAAACAAAGGTTACCAAGATATAGCATTTAGATTAAAAGATGATAGGGTTGAGAAAACAAAAGAAATAGAATAAACTCAGAGTTCCAAGGCAAACCTCTTGGAAGACCGTAATAAAGGGAATAAAAATCTTCGTACACTTCCATATCAAACTTAATTCAGCGACATGTTTCGCTTGCAATGGCAAAGGTATGTTTACAGTACAAGAGTATAAACAAAAAGAAATGTGAAGTGAGGGTTAGGGGAAGAATCAGTGAGCAAAGAGTTTGTTGGGAAGGGAAAGAAGGGGCGAGGGGTTGTAAGAAACGTGTCTGTTTGTCAATATCTTATTTTTCGGGAAAGAAACGATTTCTATTCTTTCCAGCACAATATCAACCTCGACGTTCTTATATCTTTCAACCAGCCTCTGTTTGGAGCTATCAATACTTGATTGGTAGGAGTGAAACAAAGCTGCCAAATTGGAACAATGGGTGTAGAAGTTCGCATTCGAGTTTCCTAGTTACATGGCGTACCCAGAAACGCATTGTTTTCTACTCCTTGCTTTTTCTCCTTCCAACCCTTAATACATCGAATCATATAACAATAGCCCATCACCCCACCATATTAGAAAATACCGTTTCCTATGCATTACACTCGTAACCTATGACATTATTTCAGTCTTCTCTATGATCAAATGCTTTCAATTCTCAGTGAGTAAATATATATTAGTCGCCCAAAATATAATGGCGGAAAATTCCAAATTATGGAAAAAGTATATCATTTCATCGGTGGAAGCAGTTTCTACTCTCGTCTATGTAATTCACGATTACTGATATAATGCTTCAAATACATTGAGAAGTATTCCATTCATTTTCGTGATGTCTGTCAAACATCTACATCTACATGTGTACCATAAAAGCCGCCTTTCGGCGAATGGCAGGATGTTTATGACTTTACTTCCCTAATCGATTGCTTCCGCGTATCGTTCGCGGAAAAATTAATTTCTGAAACTGCTTGTTCTAACTTCTATTTCTCTGATTTTCCTCTCGGTATCAGAACGGCCAATGTAATAGCGAGGACGCGTAGTATCAGTCACATCTTCTGGAATTGTACTTTCTCTGAACTTATTGAGTAAATTTACTCTTTGTTTAAATATTATATCTTATAGAGAAAGAAGGGTAGATATGAAATGAAGAAGCCGAAAATGCATCGAAAAATATAGAGGAAAACAAAGAAAGAAGAAGCTGACGACAAAACCAACATTTATTCTAAGCCAAAAGAGAGGAAACGACAGAAGAAGATTGGATAGTAGGTGTGCCAAACATCTCAGAGAGCGAGAGAGAAAAGGTGGGCGGTTTGTTGGACATGTTTTTGGAAGAATGAAAAAGCCGTACTCAAGAGAATGAGGGAGAGGAAGATTTGGTCCTTTTTCCATTTAGCGAGTATTTTTGCGAAGAGGAAAAGAAGGGGTCTTATAAATACAGGATTGGGGATTCCGATCTCTCTCTCATCACCCACCCAAAGGCTGCTATCTCCGCGTCACAACCGAAAAGATCCCAAAATATTAGTCTTACTTATCGCGAGGAACAGAACTGAATGGCCTTTCCCATCTCGAATGGCCCTTCTCTCGGATAAGAATACGGAGAAGGAAGTTTTCTGTTTTCATAATTTCTCCTTGTCCTCCATCTGCAAACAAAATTTGATGAAATGTTGGAAATAGATGCTAAGGATGTTTGCTCTCTCGTGACTGCACACGTGCGCGACGAGATGACGTAAGGTTTTTAATCTTGCCTTAAAGATCTAGAAAAGGGTTTCTCGTAGCAGAGGAATGTTAGCAGGTGAGGAATTTGGAACGTAAGCAGCAGCTGGTTTACATGGATTAATGAAACTAACGCTGGATCACAGTTTTGCTTATAAAGCCAAGTAATTTCTAAGTTTCAGCATTACTATTCATTTCTAGTGATGGGACAATACTAACATTTTTTATCGATTAGAATACAATTCCAGATCCCGATTACTGATTATTTTTATAGTGTAAAATTCTTTATTCTTGATCATTGTCGTTTTGGAAACCAAATACTCAATGGACAAAGTATATATATTTATGAATGTGTTTAATAGATTCGTTAATACAGAGATTATGAAATAGAAAGGAATATCATTCTTATTAAAAGACTTAGGCAAATTTTTAAACAACAAGGGAACAATTTTGTATTTGTATTTATTTATTTCCGATGCATAAATAATACAATTTACAAAGATTTATAAAAAAAATAAACATCTTAGACATAGGGGATTCTTGTGATAGCCAAAAGATTACATAACCTTGTCCGTCTATCTATTTAGGATTACATTTAAGAATCACATACAAAGACTGGCAATATAAATGCTAAACATTACAGAAATATTAATTAAAGTAAAGATAAAAAAACAGGGAAATCTTAGACATAGGGGATTCTTGTGATAGCCAAAAGATTACATAACCTTGTCCGTCTATCTATTTAGGATTACATTTAAGAATCACATACAAAGACTGGCAATATAAATGCTAAACATTACAGAAATATTAATTAAAGATAAAAAATCTTATTTAAATCATCAAGCTATCGTATTTAAGTCCTAAAATTCAAGTCAACTATTTCAATTTATTGTAATTTTAAATTACTTCCTAAATATTACTTATTGAGAGATGTGTTTGAAGAAGCAGTAGAGGCAAGAGGAAAAAAATAAAGGAGAAAAGAAAGAATCGACTGAATGAAGGGAGGAAAATGTTTAGCAGAGAGGAAGAGTAGGGCAGAAAATGGAAACGTCTGGAAAGAGGGCATCTAGGATCTGTGAAAGCAGACTCCTAAAGATAATGTATTAATGTAACTGGCATATGTCCCTACAGCATGAGCTACTGTGGGATGGGACTAACTCAAAATTTAAAAAGGACTATGAATTTGTAAAATATGTTTAAGATTGTACAAGATGACCTAGATGAAATACCAAAAGTTTAGGTGTAGTATATTATCTCTTTTACATCGATTCGTCACAATGGAATGTAATTAATATCTAAATTTATACATTGAGATAGTAGTATCAGACCTTTCTTGTGTTTGTTTAAGGATTTAAATGAGCAGATATCTAGCAGCTTAGGTCTACCTTATATTTTAAATAATATTAAATATATTTGAACGTATTTAAGGAATACATTTCAATCGATTACATTTTAACGAGCCAAAGTACGCGTCGGAGCGCTGAATATGGAGAACAACGCAGTTCCACGGTTTTGCACGGAGAAGCATGACTTACGACCCTAAACTGCTGACCATCTATCCGACTTCCGAGTTAGTTCATCAACAAATTTCGGAGGAATTATGGGCGAAGATTCGACCGAGAAATTTCCAATAGAGAGGGTTCGGTCGGTGATATGATTAAACGGTGGTCTCTATCTTAATAACACGCCAAGAAGGTGACATTCTTCACCGACCTTACCCGGGGATTGATTTCGAAGCCCGCATCGCTCGGGTGCACCGAGAGGACGTGTTAGAACGCATGTGATGAAGGAACGCAATCCTAGAGAACCCATTGGAGTTCCCCAGGGCACGACACTGAACAATGGCCACGGAGTTTGTCACGCCAGGTACGGCAGGCGTTCTCTTAATCTCCCAGAGTCATTAATTAGGTACGCCACCTGCAGGTAATAAAGCATGATGGACGTCAGAGTACGATCGCTTTATGAGGACCTGGCGGAGTTAATGGATGCGCACGGATAGTACGTAGCGGAGGAAACAATAACGAAACTAGATCAAGAACTGGTTACAATACTTGGAATAAGTTGGCGGTGCGGAGGATGGTGGCTACTTAGGAAGTTTTCAGCTTGGAGTGTCCTCGTGAATCTAATTTTAAAGTTTTCGGAGTTAAGTCACTAAACAGATTCTCATATAAACATTTGAAGGAAATTATTCGCTTATTAAACCCAAAACGACTATCGCAACATTTTGGTTAACGGCCTAATTTTGAAGTGAGTATCTTTCAAATGCTCAAACATTAAATAGAAAAAAACATGGGAATAATAAACAAGTGGACGTATTGTAAATTCCGTACGTAACACTTAGCAGCAAAGAAAAATTTGGGAAATGGGAAAACACATTGAACACGATACGATAGTTATACATTGATTGATATATTGTGACAATCATAATTCTGATTAATTTTATGCCCACAGTGCCAAAAAAAGAAAGAATATTACTTAAGTAAATCATGCTGTTCATATTTTTATATAGATTTATGAGTACTGTCTGCAATGAGATTTCGATAGTAAGATCCCATACAATCAATGAAAGAGGTACATTAGAGCATTCCTAGGTACAGCAACCTATATTTCCATAATCCTACATTGTGAAATGATGAATTCTACATTTTCACATTTATCTACGCTACTAAACCCTCAAGACGCTATCAGAGAAATTGAGAGATAATGATAAAATAGAGAAATTAAGGTAAAATTGCTCAATTTCATACTTAAAGATATTTAGACATTAACTTACATATAGAGGTTATTCGCTTAGAAACTTGTGAAAGAATATTTACGGACAATAATGGAATCTGCTTCATCATATTTTTCTTAAATAACAAGAAGCGAGTGATGAAATGCAGACATGGGAAAGTCTAAAAAGTAGATCGCTCTTTCACTGCCTTAAAAGAATGTAAGCCACTCGTATAAATTACCTGTGTTACACTAGAATTTATCGATAAACTTGAAGAAATGTCACAATTAAACGTCTCCAAACTTTTCCAGAAAAAATCTAACGTTTGCTTCTTCTGAATTTGAAACACGACTATTCGATTAATCATTAATTTCTTTGAGCAATACAAATTTTCAACATTAATGTATGAGAAACAAGTAATATTCTCCAAAAAATAATACGCAAACATATATGTATAGGTGCTAGTGTTCAATTCTTCCAGATATTAGACCCCAAAATTGACCTCTCGAATGAATTCTCGCTACGATTTTGATCCGATGGAAATGAGTTGTCGCCCATTCAACGGAATTCCTCTCTCCAAAACATCGTAATAGCCTTCCGGGACATTCTTACACGCATTTTTTCCTCTTTTCAAAGGGAAAAAATGTTTTGGTAGCGATTCGGACCCTGATTGACTCCTCGATCCATCTTCCTCTCCGATCCACTCCAACAAAAGACGTCCGAATTAATCCCCGGGCGAAAGCCAATGAGAAGAAGCCATTGTTTGGCCAATCCGAGGGCGAACGACAATGAAAATAATCAGCGGAGCAAGCCATTGTGATAGGGCGAGACGCATCTCCCGCAAGACAAGTGAAGGGCGCCAGTGACTGAGTATTGGTGGTTATCTTCTTGACAATTCGATTCTCGCTCTACTGGCCCCTGACGCAAGCTCGTTTGTACAATCCTCCGCAGAAACCGTGACAGTTAATCAGCGACTTAATTTCAACTATCTGATCTCCAAACAATGAGGGGAGCTAGACAAAATTGAGACACTCAATTATTTGCATTGGTACACGCCTTAATTAGTTACATATTCTGATTCGGAAGGGCTTATTTTCTTAATGCTGGGAATAATCGGTAGGGAACTGATTAGTTACGAGACTTTTTGCATGAAAGCCGCATTAACCATGCGATCGCACAAGAAATGCCGCGCATGAAATCATCAAGCCGCTCAGTTATTGCCTGCATTAATATAGTTTAACAACGAAGTTTTATCAAATGAATTCGCGGAGTGGAATAAAAGAGTAAATTATTATATTTATTTTCATATGGCCTCATTAGAGAGATTTGAAAGCAAACTTACTTAAGGAAGGGCCTTTGGTTTAGGAAGTGTCTAAAAGGCTGCACAGAAACGCTCAAAATAGCCGGCTTCCCCACCTCTGGTCTAGAGGATAGTTTATCTCCCTATCTCCTAATAAGAATTTAGGTTGTTCTAAAAATTAGAAATATTCTCCGCATCTGTAAGTACTAGAACTAGTAGAAGGTTTGTATGATCCTAGCAGTGATCCTACGAATTATTGCTGTTTAATGGATGGATAATACAGTTGAACGTTTTCATAATGTGGCTTCAGTTGTTCAGTGTATACATTAATTAAGTTTCATTTCACGACGAATTAATTTTTGGATATTGTAAGATTGCAACATTAGAATGCCTCGTAAATTTGAAACTTCTCGCATTTACTCAACTTTATCCTTCTACGTTCATTTTTGAGGAGAACAAAATTCAACTGGTAGAAACTAGAAGAAAATAATCAAAATAATCTGAGAGATAATTGAAATTGAAAGAGAATAACACCAATTCTCAGTGCCACATCTCATCTAGTATAACAAATGGCCAGTGAAAACTGGGGACTTAAGAAACACGACTGGTTGATTAACATAAGAAGTTATTAAAAATTTAGTTTCATGTAAAACTGTTCTATATTATACTATAGCTGACTCTTTGCAGGTTTTTAATATTAACTTCCGTTTTTAATTTAGAGGATTGTTTTGAGTAGAATAAAACAGTAATAATTAATAAACTTTGAGAGGAGGTTTTAGCGGAAAAGGACTGAAATAAAATTCTAAAAAAAGGCTGAACAAATAGATATATCAATACTGTGCATATTTCACTATAAAATTATTACCTAACCGCTCAAAAAACATTGTAAAATGGCCGTAACGTATAATACAGACAAAAAAGAGATTATACAGCAAAATAGAACAATTTCCTTCAAATATCATTTCTTAGATATAAAAGTCATTTCCCAATTCCATCGTTAAATGGCTTAACTGGAGAATACAACCTTGAACTTTTTCTAATACATTGAATGTATAACTTTGGGCGAATTTCTATGGCATTTATTCTCGAACGCCTTTCACTGGAATACTCCTTGCCTCTTCCCTTACTTCCTTCTCCTAGTAACTCCCACGTTATTCCTGTCTCCCACGGGATTATATTTTTGCACATTCTATTAATTCCTCCAAGATGTCCGGCCATACATTTCCGGTCTCTAATTTTATCAGTGCGGGGGAAGCAGAACGAGAACCCTCTAATGGGGGAATTTCGCAGAGTCCTCCGCTAACACAGAGCATTATATGGACGCAGTGATTAACTAATCAACATATGAAGGAACTGTATCAAGAGATTACCGGATATATTGCATGCTGCACTGGATTTCCGTTCAATCGGATAGACCAAGGAGCATTTATCTGGTCAATGGAATGTCAAAAATTGCCCAAAATTGAGGGGTACTAAAGGAACCTCTTGAATGAAGACATGACAAAGTAGTGCGTAAGTAAGTAGTAGTGTAGTAAGGCCACTTTTCTAAACAAATGCGCATTTTCATTAAATAAAGCACTAAAGTCTTACACTGCCATAGTAGAGGCTTACATTCTGAATAAGAACCTATGTCACACTTTTTAACGAAATTCCCTGTAAAATCCTTATAAAAATTCTTATAAAACTTCAGGAAAGGTATGATGATATCATTGTACGAAACGTCCTGCGGCTAGGAATTTTCTCGAGTAAAACGGACTTGAAAAATGTCAGACCGCACCGGGACTCGAACCCGGATCTTCCGCTTTCCTGGCGACTGCTCTAGCCATTGAGATACCTTTCTAGAATATTGATTGGAAGACCCGGGTTCGAGTTCCGGTCCTAGACCCTTTTCCCATCCGTTTTTCTTCCTAGGAAGAAAATTTCATTTAAATGTTGGTATAGATACGACTAATTAATGCTACTTCGCCAACCCTTTAAACCCTAAGCTAGTAGTAGTAGTAGTGGGTTTATGGTGCGTCAACAGCCAAGGTCATGTTGCACCATTTCCTGGTTTCAATTTTAGGCCTATTTTTATTGTTCTAGTGTTGTAAATATCACACTTAGTTTATTACCAGTTACAACTGGGTATAAAATTAAATTTTTAATAAAATACTTAAAACCTAAATCTGTTAAAAAGTTAAAAGATAGATAGATAGATAGACTCTTTATTGGCGAGGTTAGACCCATATGGGCCTCTCTTCCACCTAACCTCGTATGTCATTATAATAAGTANAATAAATAAATAAAGGAAACTTATTCACTATTGCGTCCACATTTTACAACTTTTTAAAAAGTCCAGTTTTCCTTAAAAACCACAGTACTCTAGAGATAAACCCTAAGCTGTTCTATCAGTACTAACTAATCTAGTAATCAGTATGCAATAAAGGCATATCTTCGTAGAATATTGTTCGAAAACCCTATGGATAAATCAAAGTGAAAAACTGTGAGCTTTGGATAAAATCTTCCGTACATCACACCATAGTCACACAATACTTAGTGAACGAATACACACCGTTTATGTCCACCTCAAATTAAGGAAAAGAAGAAATCTCTATTGGTTAAGTTCAATTAAAAACAAAAACATAGAGGTATACGAAATATATTTCGCATTCCATCTTGACCTTAATAATCCTATTTGAATAGGAGTAGTTTAGCTGTAGGTATCTGATACATCCCACACCAATAACTATTTCTGCACACGTTAATGAAGAGAAGGGAGAGGAAAGGAAGTAATTACATTCGTTAACGCCGAGTGGATACTTCCTGGGAGTTCTGAGTATCTTGTTACAACAAGGAAATTGGGCTTTAACATAGAAGCGTGTTTGCAGATAGACAAATTGCTCGATTGAGAGCGATTGAGACGATCTTTCTCGAGCCACTAACTGCTTCGAAAGCTTTAAAAAGGAAAACAGCTTCCCGCCGCGAATATGTGACTCATAATGGCCGTAGACTCGGAAAGTGCACGTTTATCCGTCTCGAAAACCCTCGAGAATTTGGCGTCGGGATAATCATGCCCTCGGCCGATTAGGAAGCTCACGCCTCTCCCACGCATCGGCGTGAGTGCACACTCAAAAGAGTCACTCGACTCATCGTGTGAACGCAGACAGATGGCCTGGAGGGGATAAAGTGAAACTGAAATTCCGATTCCCCAGAATCAAACATCCATCCGTCATACTGCAACCGTTCGTTAGCTGGGCTCGCTAAAATATAGACGCGTAATATAAGAATTTCGTTCTGAAAAATAACTGCATCGATGAATGTCAAGTAATCAATGAAATGAACTTAACTAAAGCAGTATGGGAATGGCTTCTAAATCACAAATATTTTGAATTTTTGTTTAAGAAGAATGTGTGAGTGTGCTCAATGATTCATATTATATGTAATTTATTTCCGTACTAGTACTTGTACATTTCTTGTGACACTTGTCTCAATTTCGTAGGACCATTGTTTCTAATTTAATTCTGTAAAAGGAACAACCTCTGCAAGTCATGAAAACGTAATCTACGTACTTTTCTTATGGAAAAGTATACTAACTGATTTTCTCCGTGCATTTATCTCTTATGGAAACGTATTATGGGCTCCTGGGTTCGAACCCAGGCCTTTACAGAGATGAGAATAGTTTTCCTAGGGGTTTCAGCATCGTAGAAACACAATGCTTTATGTTTCATATCTCTAAGTCAAGCTGTTTCTAAGATAAGTAGAGGGACGTACAGACATATGCTTTTTATATATATGATAGTTTTTGTTTTGTACTGACACTTGGGGCCCTCTTTTATTTTCTTCATTATTTTTTAAAATTTTCTGAAGATTCGGTAACCCCGAAGCTGGTGATTCTCACTAATGGAGTGACTATATTCCTTTAAAAGTAATATGTTTTGTTTGTAATTTTATTGAAAAAAGTTATGTGTTTTGTTTGTAAATTACGAGCAAACTAACCGTTGAAAATTTCCAAACAACATGGGTTAGGGTACTCAGTGGTCGCGCTTTGAAAGCATTACTCTCAATGCTTTTTTGGGCAAATACATTGCCATCTTCGGGAGAGAAGAGTGACTGGAGCTTTTCTCGACCAGTGTCTTACCACAGCCGTGTTCCTTTTCCTGATAAATTCAATAAAATGTACCCGGATAGTTATAGCTATGACAAAAATAAAGAAAACAGGTAATTGTAGCTTCGTTTTTACCCTAACCTAACACTTCACAATCAATATGGCACAATGCATGCAAAACTATCTTAAAAAACGTTTTCAACAATTCTTATTTGCAGTAACTATTGAGATTAAAGTCAACTTTATGATAATGAATATCTGCTTGAAAGCGACAATACGTTCCAATTATCCGAGAAATTGAAACGGAAGGTTTTTACAACGGTTGAATTGCTGATAAAACCATTATATCAATGGAAAATATTCTCTTTCACCAAATTTTGTGTTAAGGAACGCAAACTACAAATAAAAAATAAAATTATAATACTTCTAAATGGTTAGTATTACCTACCGGATAACTAGCATGATTTCAAATGAAGAGAGCAGACGTCAAACTCACCTGGAAGGAAAAAAAAAGGTCAGAATAATTTCTTTAGCCTCTCTTATTATATAATTACAAATATATACCCTAGTTGATGATAAAGAATTAGCTTAAGTGAGAATAATTATATCATATGCAATAAAAATGAGCATATCTACATTAGACCTACAAAATAGTTAATTTAACTTTTACAAGTAAAAATGCAATCACACACCTGCTTATAACAGTTGAATAATTATACCGTATAATTAAAAAATTCCAATTTTTAAGTACAAAACTTCATGTCATATTTTGAAGCATGTTTAAACTTCCCAAGGAAGAATGGACTTGAAAAAAGTCTGACGGGACCGGGAATCGAACCCGGGTCTATAGCTATAGCTCAACGGACAGAGCACCCAACCGGCAATTGGGAGACCCGGGTTCCATTCCCGGTCCCGTCAGACTTTTTTCAAGTCCATTCTTCCTTGGGATTTTTCCTGGGTGCGCACCATCTTGCGCAAATTCACCCTTACCAGTTTTCCTATGTTTTAACTTCTTTATTTTATTCGGCACGGTCACCGTAACGTATTAACCGTCACATTGACCGTCACCGTCAAGGAACGCAGTTGAGTTACTATGCATAAATTGGATATGTTGAAGTAAGCAAATAGATAATTATTTTAGAACCCATGAAGATGTTAATAAACGTTGACTAGGATCAACAAAGTTAAGGAATTACTAGGGACTGTAGGAAATATATCTATTAAAGATACACTTTCTGAAATATTTGCCTTTAAATTCAGAATATGATTGTCCATATCTCGGTAAAAGCCACCCAAACAGCACCCGCTCTGGTATCCAAAGGATAAAGTAGAGAAGACAGGAAGATAAACAAATAGTAAGTACTGGGTGTGCGAGCAACAGAGGAAAAGTTACAAGCTCAAGATCAGAAAATGAGCAACAAAAACAGAGCCTATTTGTCATCCTACGTAAACTTCAGGCCTAATTGGTTCATGGTTTAACACTCTGCCCATTTAAACTCCTGACCTTTAAGATCAAGCAATATTCCTAGGCTCAAATTTTAGGCCCTTACTCGTTCTTGACCCAACAAAAAGAAAACAAATACCTAGACCTAAATTCTTCCGAAACAGTTTCCTTAATAACGCAAAGCCTGGCTAGGACGATAGCGAGCTGAGTGTATCGGTAACATCCTCCTTCCTCCAAAACACTCTTAAGACTCCGCCAAAAAAAACTGCCTCCATAAAAGATAATGATAATAAAAACAGGAGAGAAGTGCGAAACGGGATGAGAACGGATTTTCGCCCGCTATATCCCGCGAACCTTAAAAGAAAGGAACGACCTAAGACGAGAGAGAAAAAAATACGAGCGTCCACCAACCGCAACACCACAGAACCACTAATCCCTCCCATCCCTCTCCATTTTCGGAAATAACGACCGCTTCTCCGCGGGGATGATGAAGGCAGAGAGGCTTGCTGCGAACGCGAAAACTACCTCGCTAAGGAAATGCCCGGGAAAAACAACACGAATAAATCGGAAGGATAAGGGAACGTGATAAAATATCGAAGGACGAAAGTATGGAGTTGAGATGGAAGCTATACCGTAAAAGATTTATGTTAACAGAAAGTTTTTAAATATTCAATAGTAGCGGTGCCCAATTTGAGAAAATTCGATAATCGATAGATCGATTAATGTATCGAATTGCGAAACATCGAATCAGATGTTGAAATATCAAATCGCATATCAAAATAACACCAAAAATGCAAATACCGAATAGTAACAGATGTATCGAGTCCAATATCGAAAAGTATAACGAAAAATCAAACTGGATATCAAATTATATCGAATGCAATATCTAATGGAATATCGAAATATCATGTCTTAAATCAGTATATATCGTGATATTTATTTATTGCACTTGGAAGAAACCAGTACAACACGGGCAATAACCCAATTACAGAATCAAACATTTAAAGCATATATAACTAAGGAAAAATGCATAATAAAATATCCATAATGTAAAAACTAGATATGTATCTATATATATTTATATGTATCTATATGTATTTATATACATTTAAAATTCAGAAATTAATTATAAAAGTATTCACATTTTTAAGAGAAAAAGAAAATGCGATAGGTATAAAATCACACATTTGGTTCCGCCTGTAAAAATTTAAGAACTATCAACTCTTAAATTTTAAAGCATACATAAAATTATTCGTTGAGATAAAAAGAAAAAGAAAATATATATTTGAACTGAATCTCAAAATATCAAAACGAATTTCTGATTTAACTTTCAAAATATCAATGGATATCCAGTTAGTCGACGGAACGTAAGCTAAATTTATTTTAAGATATACAAGTTAGAAAGGTAGGCTAAGTAAAAATAATGTTTGAAGTACGAAAATATTTAATCGTGAACAGAGTAAATTCAGAAATAATATCAGACTAACTCAAACATCTCACATTAATGCTAAAGCGGCATCGATCATATATTTTAAACTGTAAAAATACCGAAAAAATTGTAAAGACCGAAAAGTAAAGCAAAAAGGAAGAAGGGAACCAGCAAGGGTAAAAACTTGGGCTCAGGAAGGCCTTGAACAAATGAGGACAGCAAAGCGCAAGAGATCTCCACTTGCTCCTGCAGCGAGCGCCTCCTGTGGCAATGTCTGTAAACGGCCGAGGAAATGACATCTCAAGTAGCTCACAGGTGAAGGATGTCTCTACGCCTTCCTAATCCTTATTTTTCCCCTTTTCTCCACTTTCCGGCGTCATTTTTTCACATTGTGGAGGAATCGCGCGCAGAAGGAGCTACAGATATCGTTATTCATCCTTTAGGCGCCGTTAAAAGCTCCGCAGAATCATTATTTCCCGCCCTCGATGTTCCGTGCGACAAAAATATGACGAAACGGATGTCGCTCCTCGTCGATTTTTCCGTAGTGGAAACTACACGGCGCAGTACGTCGACTACTCGCGGGTTCCGGAGATACGTCTTCGTTCAATTAGGGAATTTCTTTCCGCCAGTTTCTCTCGCATTTCGCTCGAACAGGGAGCGTAATTTTAGGAATTTTTGGAATTAATGCACGGACTCTTAGAGCTGAGGCTTCATGAGCGACCTAATCCCTTAAATCTGTCGTCATATGGAATGAGCTCGGAGGAGATTCATATTGCCGAGATTTTTTCAACCATTTCAGAGAATGTCATTTTTCTGTGCATATATCGTACTCGGAATTCTGTTCAAAGTACATGCTTGCATAAAAAAGTCGCTTAAACATTGACAGAAATCATTAAAGATCAGGTTTTTTATTTTGAATGTTTGTGCGATTTAAATCGGGAAAATAATGTATTTGGACAGTTTTACATGTAACACATTGCATTTCCCGGTGTGTAATTTATATCTTTTAAATATATTTTTCTAAGCCTTTCAATTTTAGTTTTTGAAGTGTAAGAAGCACACGGACTAAACCGATGTAATTTAATTAATTATTTTAGCTATAATATATCTGCTAATCCTCAATAAATTGCCATTCATTTTTAAGACAAAATTATACGTAATTTCAGCATAGTACATATCTGATTTTCTGTATTAATGTACATTTATTGTTTCTTTTTTCAAAGCTGTTCCTGACATTTTCCTTTTACTTATTTTCCCACATTCATATCAAAAATTTAGTTGCAATTGTTAGTTTTCGCGAGTATTTCGCGCCCCTTGTCTCTGGCGTGGGCGTTTTCCTGCACGCTTTTAATTTTTCTTAGTTTCGGACTTAAAATGTTTAATTCTATTTGTCGTTTTTTTATTGTATCTCCCTAAAGTTATCTCTTTCTTTTAAATATTCAATGACATCGGGTTAAATTTAAAATGGGGGCTAAGAAGTCTCAATCTCACCCTTCGATAAATACCTCTTGATATTATTATGATAAGAAATTCAGCAGTACAGCTTGCCATGGTATTCTTCACATTAAGAATCTATTTAATGGTTCATTTTCATGGAGTTAAGAAGCATCGTACATATGGCAAATCTCTCAAATTTAAAAGAGTACATGCTGTCTTGCTGTTATCCAACTCAAAAAAATACGATTGGTTTTTTGTTAATATATAATGGTTAATTTTTAAAACTATTTTAAAGCCTGAATTTTGATAATTGCGAAAAATTAAAAATATATCACATGATATAAAAGTGAGCTAAATTTAAAATCATTTTAGACATCGTAAATAAATTACATAAATAACATAAAGTTGGCTGATCTAATTGTCGATGTCGATACTGAAAAGTGTTAGCTTTCTTTCACTTCTTGCATCTGGCACACGAAAATTCCCATTTACGAACGGGGAAGTGCCAGAATTGAAACATCCTCTAGTGCGGAATAACGTAAGATGAAAAAAAGACGAAGCTGGAGTGAATGCAGAGGACGTCCATGGGATGCGAGATAGCATCAATTTAAGAGATTCTACGAGTAGCAGTTCCACACCATCTGTTCCTCGTGATTAAAAATACCCATTCGTCTTCATTTGCCTCCTCTGTCTCCGAATGCTAAATCCTTCATTATTTCCAGAAATTCAGTAATTAAACGACTAGAAAAATATGAGGTTAGCATTTCATGCGCAGAGACGGATAACCCTCATAGAGCGAGAATACAAAGTGATTTTTTCGTTAGCTGCGACGTTTGCGAGCGCACCCATTCGAACTGCATGTGAAAGGGTCATAAATCATTTTCGTGACGCTTATGTGTACGAATGATGGGAAACGTAGGGAACAAAAGATTGGGTCGGATTCCACTCTTCAAAGAGTGTTACACTGCATCGTTGGACGCAAGCGGAAAATTGGAATCCATCTTGAGAATCTAAACAGCTCAACTTTTTCATTCCTTGAAAGAAGATTGGATTAGAACTATTTTCTCAATGTTTTCTGCAAATATCGAGGTTATATCGATTAATGACTTTTACAAGCAGCTACAATATTTTTACAGATTCGTGATCATCGATGAATTTTTAAGATATTATATTCCTTGGAATTGTTAATTTCTCACAGAATTTCACATTTCCTGATCAAAAATACGAGCGCAACCGAATGGTGCCATACTATTATAATTCATAAAAGCTTAAATACTCTTATCATTGATATTTCAAAATCAGATTATACTGGACAATACAGTCGATTCCCGTAAACCTGAGAAAGAGCAGCGTATAACCATAAAAACAACAATAAAAAATCAAGCGAAAAGAAAATGCTTTCAGACGCAGGCTATTAATGCTAGAAAGAAAGGAGAACGGAAGCTGGGCTACGATTACTTGACAAATTTAAAAATACACCTGCAGAAGAGGTAATTGGTGTCATGCGACCCTCCTGCTACTTCGGCCAATCCGTCAATGAGCATAAAATAAGAGAAATATATTAGAGGTCCAGTCGCTTTAGGGACTCTTTCCGCGGAAGTTACGCGATAACAATGAGCTAACACGAACGCTTTCTGTTTACACCCTCCGCCATACGCCGAAAAACAGGTTGCAGGGTATTAATGTTGATCTAGATGAATTTAGGTCTCAAATTTATCACGAGTATTTCCACTTTCTCACGTTCATTGAAATAAGAGAATTTATCGGTAATTAACAGATATCTTTGATGGTAGAAATCTAGCATTAAAATAATTCATATATTGATTTAATGCGTAACATAAAAAACGCTTTTATGTATCTCTCTACTTTATGCTAATCCAATTTTTATGCCGAAAAGAAATATGAAGAGCAATGAGTGAAATTTTAGCATCACCGTATGTCTCTTCAAAGGATTTTGGAGCAGTTAGAATACCCATAAGCCCTTAAAGATGGTCATCTCATCATGACGACATAATTGGAATACTTTGCTGAAGAGCACAGAGCGAGAGAATTCAATAACTTATACAGTATTCTCTATTTATAAAGCAAACCCATTTTGACGACTTTTAAGTTATTTCCACATTTTAATTTAATCGTCATCCACCATCTATTCGATTAAAAACGTTTCAAATACTATACAACGATTGTGTTCCCCTCTTACACGCTAAATCGTTCATTATCGAGTTATATGCACCAATACGTAATACTGTGCAAACCAAACAAAACTTTTACTTACTTAAGATAAATCCTATGAGGTGTACTAGGAGAAGAAATCAAAAGATTATCATTCTAAATGCCGGATAAACATCAAGATATATCTTCCACCGTCCAATAAACTCGCATGAGATCCCATCGGTTCCGGAAAACAACCAATCTGATCCATCGGAGCCGAAAACGTATACGGCTTCAGTTACGACCCGATTCGGTCCTCACTTTCAGCTGCAATATCGCCCATCACTTTACGGTCATCCATCAATCGACCATGTTATCCCCAATCCATTAGAGAAAGTTAACTTATTATCCATATAGGCACTTGACATATTTCGATAAAAACAAAACGATGAAAAGAACCGAGTTGTTTTGCAACTCAAAAAGGAGTTTAAGGAAAACTTGTTACCTGTAGCGGGACATTTATTTCTATCTAACGATGACTTTCAGATGAAGCTTCCTTCAGCTCCACATATTCACTCTACCGAATGGTTTCCTTTAAGCACTTGCAAGCAAACCTCACAATCGGATACGATCTAAAGCGGCAAAAATATTTTAAGATCTCGGCACAAACTGCTGGGACACAAACTCGACAACTGAAAAGTTTCCGATATCACCACTCAAAGCGACAAGCTATTCGCTCAAGTCCCTTGCAAAGTTCTCGCCATAAAAGTAATGGCCCTGCAGCACTTGTTTTCGGAGAGGAACACTTGCCAAAACAACATTCAAATTGTTTGCGATGCTCGAGTCGCAAGTTCGTAAGGTGGACTTAAAATGAGTAGACCCAAAGGCAATGCAATGCCAATAATAGAAGTGATAGTTTCCCCTTTTCGGTATCGATAATAAAATCCTTTGATTAAATCGCATGATTTTATTCAGCCAAGCCAATGTTCCCCTTTTCGGTATCGATAATAAAATCCTTTGATTAAATCACGTGATTTTATTCAGCCAAGCTGTTTCTTACAGCATACGCATAGGATTATTCCTCAATACCGTCTCCGAAACTTTTCTGGTTCACGTTATCGCGTGAATGAGTTAAAATTGTTATTAAATATATGTTGGACCAACTTTCAAAAACACGGTTATTGAGGGAGACAGTTTAACTTCGCATGCCTACGAGCAATAAACTCAACTTGGATAACGAAAATTAAATGTTCCTGCCTCAATCTCGTCCCAAAATTGCTGAGCAAGCTCTTATCTCTGTTCAGCCATACTAGGTAGTGAAATCGTATGTTCTGTACGTGTAAAAGCAAAATAGTACGTTTGCAGTCCACGGTTGAGAATGGTTAGTGGGCTAGCTAGCTTTCCAACCCCGATATCCTGGGTTCGAGTCCCGGTTAATCGGAATTTCTAGTAAGGGAATAGCTGTATGCGTTCTTCAATGTGTATAGTATTATTTGTTTATAATGAATATTAATGAAAATATTAATTGATATAATTAGAATGTTCCTGTTTTAATTAAAGAAATAATAATAATAATTATTATTATTCCTGTCATGCACATGGACCTACCGAAAGGTAGAACACTTATGTATACTATTGTCATAGTCATCATTATCACCATAACAGTTACTTCTTTTGCTTCATAGTGAATGAAATAAGGAAATTATTACCTCTTTGAAGGCAGGAATACTTTCATTGTCATACAAATGTTAATAAGATAAATATAGAAACGTTCACACCATACTACTAATCAACAAAAGCTAACCATAAATCGATATCGTACTGGAGATAACCCACTGAAGTAGTTTGTATGAAACATAAGAAGGTATTCTCCAATTCCCCATTTAGCACGAAACTTATAAGAAACATTTAACCTCGACGTTCTCGTTGCAAACAAAAATAAAGATCCCAATGAAGCACTTCAGTACATCAAATTATTTTTAAAAAAAGCACATCGTGGAGCAAACTGCAAAAAATCTCATGAATAGCATTCTTAAGGGATCAGGACAATATTTTGCGGTAAAAATCGCGAGTATAAGATATCATCGGAATTCATCTCGATTACTTCTCCTTCATTTTCTGGCGCACTGATTTCCGAGGAAAAAATTCCTTTCTGATTCACCGAACCGGAAAATAAAAAAATGCACAAATGTAAGTCCCTTTCAATTTTAACGGCTTCGAACAATGATGAGATGTCTGCAAGAATGGAGGTTTAGATCAGCAGGCGAAGGGAAATAAAAAGAGATAAGAGCTATCCAAAACTTTCGGAAAAAAATGATACATCTCTTGAAACATCTTCCTTGCTCAAAGCTCTCCGGAGAAGACCTCGCCGACGCCTTCCTGCCTCCAAAGGCCGGACGAAACAAGAAAGCATCGCAGTGGTACTGAAGAGGACGAAATGTGATGAAAATGATATCCTTTAATATTTGTGGGACTTTTTTGCGGAAAAATCTGCTTCGAAAGAAGTGAAAGTGGGAAGATCTAAGATATGAATAAAATTGAGACAAGTAAATGGTAAATGAAGTGGAAAAAATTCGGGAAGGAAAGAGAAACAAATCGAAGCGAAAGAAAAGTCTGACATAGCGAAAAAGTGAAAGTTAAGGGAAAGAGAAAGGTAAAGGAAAGTGAATAAAATAGAGAAAAGGAATGGAAGGGATGGAGCGGAAGGTATGAAGATGAAAGCAATATCTAAAGTGAGAGGAAAATAAATCGCGAAAAAATTAAAGGTCGATGAAGAAGGGGTTGAGAAGCATAGAAAAAGTGAAAGTGGTGTAATTGAGAAGAAGGAAACAGATGGGAAGGAGAAAGGCAGAGTTAAAATCAACGAAGGAAAGAATGTTAAAGGGAGGTCGAAAGAGGGAATGAGAAAGATTGATTGCTTTAACCTCTGATTGGAGAGATTGGCCCAATAGGACCTTTACCTCACCAAACCTCGTATTTCATAGATAATGAAAAAGAGATATATTGAGCGAGGGAAATGGCAAAGAAGATGAAAAGGAAGAAGGGCCGATGAGAAGTAAAGGAGACAACGAGAGTCAAAGAGAAAAGGGAGGAATTAGGGAAGAGAGATAGGAAAGACCTAAGGGAAAGGATGAAAGATGAGATATTGGTGTACATCGTGGAATAGAGGGAGTGGGGAATGAATTCTCTGCAGATATTATTCGGCTGTGCGATAAATTTCAGATGTTCACATGACGTCTCATTCTTTCTAACATCATCATCTTTATCAAAAGTAGGATGTAGTCCTCATATACGTAATGATAAATTTTAGTGAAAGGAAAAACTAAATTTTTTAACTGACATACATTTTTATTTGAAATCAAAGGATACTTATTACCCAGAAAATCCAACAGTGAGTTCAATCGAGGAAATAATAGGGAAACTATAAAGAAATATGACAAATGATGAAGATACATTCAAAGAAAGTTGGCAGATGATGGGAAGTTACCGATTATATAATTACTTTAAATATACGCTAATATTACAGAAGAATTACCTTCTAAGAAGCAATTACGAGCTGTATAGAATACATCTATGAAATTCAAGCAACGTTTTTCTAAAAAGTTGTGAATAAAATAATAATAGGGATGTCGCTAGTAAAAACTTGGATAGTGTTTTAAATAGATTAGAATATCAGAGTGCTAATACTGATTTTCGTACACAGCATTTGTCTTACTTCGGAATATATACCTTCGGAAAATACGTCTTTCCTTGAAAACAAAATCACGGCTAACGATAAAAAGACGAGAATAAACGCCAGAGTTTAGACGTATTTTTGCTGTCAACAAACAGCGGAACATTTTGATAATTATTTTGACATTTCGGCAAGAAGCAATAATAAGGAAAGGGCAAATGCAAATTCCTGAAAAAGAAAGGAAAACAACGCTTCAAAGAAAATGCATCTACCACATTTAAGGGTTGAGCGGATGTGATGGAAGATTGATCAAACGAAAAAAATCTTAGGAACAAAAGAACCTCGGGAGATGAGATTTTTCTCAGGTTTAAAGCACTAATGCGATTGCGTAAATGCCGTTACTGATAATGGATTTCGATTAAGGTGAAATGGGAAACGGAGGAGTATGCTTTGAAAATTTGGTAAACACCAAAAGGAAAAGACAAAGAAAGCGTTCGAATAGGCAGTCAAGTTTGAATTCGCAGAGTGCGTAAATAAGCATTATCTTAAAAGCTAAGGGAGACAGGTTTTTTGAATGAGTAAACTGGGGAACATAATAGAAAATCAAGCGGATAATTACGAAATTTCAACGCCATAGTTGCAAACAAAGGTAAGGGAAGTTGACTAACTATTGAAGATCTGGTAAGATGTTAAAGAAAGGAAATTTTGTTTAAAACGAAGCATTTTCATCCTCCAGGGTCAAGTGACTTTTTCTTTGAAGGAAACAGTTTTCGGCGAGAATGAATTTTATTTCTATCTTCAGCAGAAATAATAAAGCATAATTAAGATTAATGGTTTAGTAAATATACCCTCTGAAGTAAATTATATTTCATTACAAAATATCGATCATAATACAGTTGTCGAGTTTATCTCAAATGTGCTAATAAATAATGCATTTTCTGCGAAAGAAGATGAAGGGCAAAGGCGCAATTCAAAGGTGTATAAACATAACAGTTTATGAAACTATGTAATAAGAGCATACATCCATTACTACGGCATCTGTAACTGATGAGAATATTCCATACGCTCTAATCACTCCCTGCATCGGAAAAAAATTAGATAATTGGAGTCGGATATGTGACTGATTTTTGAGACTACTATTTTCATCATATTTCAACCCATTTCCTGCAAATTATTCCCTGAGCATTTACAGAAATACGTAAATATTAACGCGGAGAAATGCACAGAACAAAAAAAACGCGTGATTTTGGCGGCGATTGAACGAGAATTTCAAATTCAAAAATAATCAGTCGAAGAGAATTAATGACTGTTTGGAAAGGAGCAGTTATAGAGCACGCTGGAGAAAGACCTCTATCAATGCGCTTTACATTCCCAACTGAAATTTGGCGTTAGATATTTCAAGGCGACTCTTTCAAATGAATTATGTTCTTAAACAACAACAAAAGGAATGTGGAATGGCGTTTGAATGAGCAAACAAACCCACCACCTCCGAAATTCATTTTTCCATCACGAACGCAGAAATCCCACTCCATCACATTCTAGTGATATCAGTATTTAAAAGAAGCTTCCAATGATGGTCATTTCGCACATATGGATCTCCATCTAGGATCTTACCCGGGAACCCTTTCACTAAAGGCGAACGCGCTACCCACTTTGCCATCCAGAAGCCTCGCATGCTATGCATGCATGCACTCTTTACTACTCAGTTTATCTTCACCTCCTTTTTTAATGTTCCCTCTTTATATTCATGATATCCTCCTTATAAACATGAATCTAAATTTGAAGAAGTTGAGGTGTAGAGATATTAATATAGTCTACATTTCTGTAGAGCAAGAAGAAATCAGATCTCTCTTTTAATGACCTTATTTTTAGAAATTAATATTTGGAAAAAAACGAACTATTCTACTTTCTTTTACATGTATAATGTAAAGATACACGAGAATATTGAATATTTCGTGTTAAAGCCCTATCCAAGACATTGGAAACGTGTTATAAGAGACGATGAATCCAGTCATGAATTAATAAGATAAAATTACCTTGTACATATTATATATTGAGCACTCATTTTAAAATGAATGCCGTAACAACATTTTCATTGATGGTATCATAAGAAACGAGATAGTACACCAGAAGAGAAGTTAAAATTGACTGATTAGGAAAATAAAAAATGAAAACAGACTCCAAGACATTTTAACATTAAACACCTATTATCTACGTACGTACGAAACTCAAAAGCAGCAAAAATAAATTTCATTAGCATAGCAACATTTCGTGAGCCTTCTCTCTCTTACTTTCACATATCCACTTCATTACTTTTTAACGGCTTTCCACTTTTAATCCAGTAGTCCTATTTCCTTAAGCAGACCCCATCTTTCTCTCAAACTTTCCGTTCCATTTCTCACATTTCTTTCCGTCCCCTTTTACGCTCCCACAGGATATGACGCGCCCTTGTCACCACCTCTCTAAACGCCCTCTTTCCATTTCGCCGTGCTTAAAGAATACCTGTCACACACGCTCGCTCTACAAGTTTCGTCCCTCAACAAGATCCCGTACATTTTTTCGACATCGTGATGATAAGCAAGATATGAAATCGGTCGAAAAGCTTACTTTTCTGGGAAGTGTTTGATGGATTAAAATCGTTAGGGAGTGGATCAGACCTCTAAAACTTCTATAGAACAATTTTCTCTCCGGGAAATCTAAAGAACTAGGGAGAGACGCAAGAGTACGAATAGGATTATATTAACAAATGCATAGTAAAGATATAAAACAAGAGATCTCTAGAGCATTAACTGCTTTTAAAAGTAGGGATATCTGAAATGTTAATCCATTACTAAACCTACTCTAAACCTTACGGTTAAGGTCCATTGCCAACAAAAAGTAGACTGAAATACTACATTTTAATAACTTGAATGACTGTTGGCAAATTACCATAAGACGGTGACGTAGCCAGAGGAGTTTGGGTGATAAACCATGCATCCAGATCTTGACCAAGTAATACAGAAAATTACGTTCGATTATATTATTCACCTGCTGATCACGTTCAAGATACCACTAACAAGTAAACAAGAAAAATTAAATTGCGAAGTTGTAAAGACTAACAATATTTAGCAACTATGTGTGAATTTATTACAGAAAGGTTATTTAACGGTGTTTTCCTGCAAAGAGTATGTAATTAGGGGTCATAGCAGTGGCACAGGCGGGAGGGTGTTAACCCCCGAGAAAAAAGGGGTTTTAAAGATTGAGGTTATGGAAGGTAAATTATAACTGTTTAAATATTTATAGTTAAACACGTCAGTAGTGGCTCGCAAGGAATATATGTATATATAAATCTGATTCCGTCTTTCGTACATTAGGGCAGAAGTTTGCCTGTCCCTGGAATATTTGCCTGTCCCTGCAATTTTACTCCACAGCAATTTTACTTCATTTACTCCACAGCTAAGAACCTCTCCGGAAACAAATCCTGGCTATGTCACTGCATAATATATGAATTACCTTTACTAGAGAAAGTTTTGTGATCTAGTATACCTTGCACAAAAGGCAATGGCTTCTTAATCCGGGTCCAGATGCGTGTAAAGCAATGTAGCGTGTGATGCAACGCAAATTGTGTGGACGGCACACGAGCCGAACGGGAATCATGTAGGTGTCCGAGTTGATCCACTCAGTTTTAACGAACATCCCGAATAGAAAGGTTGTAAATGTATGAAAGAGTAGAAAGGCATCACGAACGTCCACACGGCAGAACTGTAACAAACGCCGTCCAAACGACAACTGCGACAGCCTTTATGTTCGAGTCGAAAACCGACACCCGACGGATCAACGCGAGCACAGGCACGAACATTACGTGTAATGCCCATATTGCCAATCACATGAAGAATTTGCGTTACATTACACACTTCTGGATCCGCCTATAATGACAGGGAATCCACAGACCGGGAAAACCAGGAAAGTCGGGAATTATTCGTGAATTTTCAGTACCAGGAAATGCTCGTGGATTAATCGTGAATTTCTGGTTTGAGTCGGGAATTTTAAAAATTATCATTTCAAGACAAAAATTATTACCTTATTTAAAATAAAATCAACAACGATGGCTTTAAGATAAGTCTGTTATTGGATAACTTTACATGATGTAATGGACTCACCGTTGGAATGAATATATAAGTAAATCAAAGACAAGAAAATAATTAAGCCTATTGTATCGTCAGCGCTGTACGGACCGAAGATTAGTTTACTGATCGAAAATAATTATTATAAATACATTTTAATTACTTTATTTACCTCTTATTTCATTATACATACTTACTTTATTTGCGTTATGCTTTAGTTTTAGCTAGCAAAATCCATATTGCATGTAAAAAACATCACTTAAGCTCATATAAAAACCTCATTATTATAGCGTGGAAATTTTTATGAATTTAGCCTTGAAAACCTGGAATCATGCACGAGTTTAATATTTTTACTTTTGTGGACTCCCTGAATGATGATTGAATAGAAATCTCGAGAGGCAGTATTATAAAGCGAGAAATCAACAAAACGGACCTTAATTCTTTTATATCATAGGGTTAACATTAAGTATGTCTCTCTGTCAAAGAAGAAGTTTTAACTAGTGAAAACCAGTCTAACTAAATATTAAACACGAGAAGATTTGGATTTGAGCCGACCTTTACAGAAGGTACAAACTTTATATCACAAGATCTTTACGAAAAGAATGCATAAATCTGCAAATACAATAGCTAGAAAAAATGCCCTTAACTACCAATATTATGCGTTCAATCCTTTTCCCTCAATTTCATTAATTTAGCTTTCTGTATCTCTTTCTACATTTTCGTTTTCGACAGCTCTTATCTGGCTTCAGTGATACCTATTTCATAGATTTTACAAGAATCCTCGCGTGGGCACCATCTGAAGTGACAAAAGACCTAATCCGCTTAAAGATTTTTTACCACTACTTCGTCATTTCGCGGAGGGATTAAATCAAGCTAAAAATTCGCCGTTTTGATAGAAGATATTAATATTAACGGAGTATGTGAACCGTGAAAAGCTCATTCCATGAAGTATATTCCTATAAATATGAAACACGTTTTCCTATTCCGGAGTAAGAAAGAATTACCCCAATCATTAACAGAGGCTCATGAATTAATAAGATAAAATTACCTTGTACATATTATATATTGAGCACTCATTTTAAAATGAATGCCGTAACAACATTTTCATTGATGGTATCATAAGAAACGAGATAGTACACCAGAAGAGAAGTTAAAATTGACTGATTAGGAAAATAAAAAATGAAAACAGACTCCAAGACATTTNAAAATCCATATTGCATGTAAAAAACATCACTTAAGCTCATATAAAAACCTCATTATTATAGCGTGGAAATTTTTATGAATTTAGCCTTGAAAACCTGGAATCATGCACGAGTTTAATATTTTTACTTTTGTGGACTCCCTGAATGATGATTGAATAGAAATCTCGAGAGGCAGTATTATAAAGCGAGAAATCAACAAAACGGACCTTAATTCTTTTATATCATAGGGTTAACATTAAGTATGTCTCTCTGTCAAAGAAGAAGTTTTAACTAGTGAAAACCAGTCTAACTAAATATTAAACACGAGAAGATTTGGATTTGAGCCGACCTTTACAGAAGGTACAAACTTTATATCACAAGATCTTTACGAAAAGAATGCATAAATCTGCAAATACAATAGCTAGAAAAAATGCCCTTAACTACCAATATTATGCGTTCAATCCTTTTCCCTCAATTTCATTAATTTAGCTTTCTGTATCTCTTTCTACATTTTCGTTTTCGACAGCTCTTATCTGGCTTCAGTGATACCTATTTCATAGATTTTACAAGAATCCTCGCGTGGGCACCATCTGAAGTGACAAAAGACCTAATCCGCTTAAAGATTTTTTACCACTACTTCGTCATTTCGCGGAGGGATTAAATCAAGCTAAAAATTCGCCGTTTTGATAGAAGATATTAATATTAACGGAGTATGTGAACCGTGAAAAGCTCATTCCATGAAGTATATTCCTATAAATATGAAACACGTTTTCCTATTCCGGAGTAAGAAAGAATTACCCCAATCATTAACAGAGGCCCCATTCATTCTTTGCATACATTTTTCCTTTAATACACGTACACAATTTCAATCATTGTATAAATTATTTTAAGCTACTTAAATCTACTCAGTATCTCCTTCCACACATTTGCCTATCTTCTTCTCTCTTCCTTTATGACCTCTCACATTCACATCAAATTATTTATTTCTTATCTCATGTTTCCTTAGAACATTTTATCTTCGTACTTTATACTTAATATCACACACTGTTAACCTTATGCGTTGTTCCATAAGAAAAATATCGAGGAATCCACCTTTCTATTTTCGCAACATTACATGGACACGATATTGAATTATCATTTTCACTAAGGACACAAAATACACTCAATACAAAAACATCAGCCGTAGAGGCTTTATAATCTTTAAATTAGAGGTTTCCAATATTTTCGCGCCATAAATGACAATGGTGAACTATTTATCGAGAACAGCTTCTTCCTAGACAAAAACCAGCTATTATGACGAGCATATCGATCATTATCCATGTGATTGATCGTTTCCCTTCCATTTTTTTCATGAATACAGTTTACAAGAGTAGACTTCGTGCCTTAAATCGCGGATTTTCGGGAAATTCTTTTATTTTGGGCGGCAGAAGACTAAAAGAAAGGCATCAATCTCCGCGATCTAGACAGACTCGCCATTAATTTCGCGAGAGTAATTTTTCTTTTCTGGCGTGAACAAGCAGCTCTCTTTAAATGTGTGGTATCAATGGCACTTTTAGCATACAAGCCCGCTTGTGAAAGGGGTCGCTGATAGATTCCTTTATTAACGGGACTCACATGATCAGGGTTTAATCCTGATTAAAGTCTGAAATTTAATTTTCGTGAACGCTCGAAATAGAGGAATGAAATGCCAAGTTGAGAGCCAGCACATCACTGTACCATACATGTATTTTTCCCATGATTTTTCAAGGAACGCTGGGTTAATTATGATGCACTGCGATAATACTGTGATAAAATCAAGCAACAAATAAGCTTTAAAATAAAGAACAATCACCACATAACATTTTCATGTTGACGTAGAATCGAAGCTCTTCTAAACGGAATACGCTAGGCATATTAAGTAGGTCTTCATCTTGGTATTAGTAAGGATTTGTGAGCTCTTTAAGACCAAAAGCCCTCAAATTCAATGAATTCAATATCTCTTCTCTCTCTTTCCATTCTTTTCGATAGCATTTATAGCAAAGAAATGTTCGCAGATGTCATTAGAATATTAGTATAAAAATAATAAAGAAATGGACGTCTTCTCAGAACTCCAGAATTTTCAGGATGAGTACGGCCAATGAAGTCTCAAATAAATTGGCTTGCTGTGGTATTATTTATTTACTAAAGTAACGAAATGAAACCAAGACGGATTTTTATCTTTATTTTACTTTTCCTGAATAGAAACAATNTAACGGCCATTTTGTGACCCATGACCACCTACGAGGGGAAAATTCAACGAAATGCCCCTCCTTCTTATTGCCCAATTTAAAACAAAAACTCTTACATTCTACTTTTTTCTTAAAAAAATAATTTCCAGGAATCTATATATTATTTAAAGTTTGAGAGGAAAAAATTTAAGAAATGGATTTTCCTTTAAACTTGCTGATAATCATGGACTCAATTTGTAAAAAGATGCAAAGCTGAAATCAAATAACATTTGGAGGGTTTATGAAAACGCATATAAAATAAAATCTACTTATTTTTTACATTGATCTACCCGGTTGTCTTCTTTTCTATCATGTCAATTTTTAGTTTCTTATTGTGTTTTCTTTTTTTTATAATCTAAACATAAATTAAATCTCTGTGTGTACAAATTAATTTAAGAGTATGTTATAATTCTTCTATGCAAGGAATATTCTTCCTACAAGCTTATCTTGCTATAAATGCCACCTGTCTAATGTGATCTATTTTGGATGGTCCCATATGCGGTCACTTTAGACAGGTTCCACTGTAGTTTGCTTACATTACTAGCTGATGTGTGATCATTACACGTTAATTTGCTTAGCTCTGTAAATAGAACGGAAAATCTTAACGTTTACGTCAAACCCATATTTTATATGAATGAAATTAAGTCTCGCAAATAATAAATCTGTAAAAATTTTCACAGTGATTATTCCTGTTTTTATAAACGGTTAAAAATTGTACTGCAGTCACGCATAAATCGAAAATATCCGTCTCTAGCATTAGTTTTCACGTTGGATAGCGAATTTAATTCACCTCACCCTTGAAGGGCATAATCCATACGAGTTACTACGGGTCTGCATTGTTTCGCGAACCATAGGATTCATCTTATTACCTCACTCTTTAATCACTCCAGCTTCCTCTCTGTAACCGACAGCCTCCCATTCAATTAGCGCTTGCCCTTTTATTGGAAGCAATTTAGCCATGATAGAAACAATTCTACCTTTCGGAGCGCAGAAATCGAATAATTTTAATGGTTCACTGCCGTCAATTCAATTTCCTCTTTTTAGGCACCGCAGTTTGATTATCGACTACTCCACCACTCTGAATTTGGGATATTTTCGTACAAATTGGATCATTTAGTCTCAATTGAGTTACTTTTGGTTTATTTGTTACTGTTGTGCCCACATGACAAATTGCCGTAATTTAAATTTTAAGGTTTCTAGATTAATCTAGAAAAAGTTTTTAACTGAAGTAATGATTAATCGCTTCCTTAATTGTACAAACTGTCGTCAGATAAAATCTAAAGAGTGACACTGAGCAGTTAAGTTGATCAGATAAACTTAACGTTAGGAGAATAAATTCATTCAACACAGCATTTTAATAAACACATGATTCCATGAACAGAGAATAGAATTATACAAAAGACTATAAGAATGTTATCCGCGTGGAATTATGATTGAACATTTTCATATTAAAGGAATAACAAGTGTGAAAAATAGCGACACGACTGGGACTCGAACCCAGGTCTCCCACTTTCCGGGCAGGTATTCTAACCACTGAACTACCGTGCCGCGTCTCTCTCACACTGTTAAGGGAATGCTTTGTGAGCAAGACTGGCAGTCTCCACATAGTGGCACAACCTGCCGTCCGAGGTCCTCACAGAGGCAGCCGGCTCACAAAGCGGTGTTATGAGGTTATTTCCCCCCAGGAAATCACAAGGATTAAAGGAAAGGAAGGTGTCTTTGTAGATTGAAAACCTACGGAAAATCCCAAAGGAATAACAAGTGTGAAAAATAGCGACACGACTGGGACTCGAACCCAGGTCTCCCACTTTCCGGGCAGGTATTCTAACCACTGAACTACCGTGCCGCGTCTCTCTCTCTCACTGTTAAGGGAATGCTTTGGGATTTTCGTAGGTTTTACAATCTACTAAGTTACCTTCCTTTCCTTTATCCTTGTGATTTTCATATTAAATTATGACGCGATATTATAATGCATACTTAACATAAACTTCAACTAATGTTCACTTTAGTACCAGGTATTATGTTGTTTTTTTAGGGTTAAATTAAATCTTAAAGTTAATATCCACGAAAATTCAGCATATAAAGAGGAGATTCACAATAATCATCACTTCAACTCTAACAAATATTATAATACCAGGTCCTTAAGTGAACATTAAAAGTTCATCTTAAATACACATTATAATGCTTGGCATATCAACAAATCTTAAATAACTCTTATTAATTCCCATAGCAGATTTCTTCGTAAATTCCACAAGAGGCATCACATGAAGATATCATTTCGTTGATGAAGCTAGTCAATAAAAAACTGCTGTGGAAATTACGACGTTCTTTCTTTCAAGATGTGTTGAATTACATGAATTTATCAGAGCATGATTTTATTTTATCTCTCTACTAATAATAAATCAAACTTATAAATATGTAATTCTTTTCGACTAGAAGATCATATCATGCCTAAACTAATATCTAGAATATAATTGGATTTACATCAAATTTAAAAACAGAAAGGAGAAACGTTTCTTAGCAAAGGAAAACCACATGCATATTTTTTTTTGAGTTTCTGGAAATTACTCAGAAATTTCAAGTGAATTCAAACCATAATTCAGCCATAAATAATCTCTCATCATTTATCAATCATTTATAATCTCTCAGAGGGTATGAAAGATTATGTAAAACGTTTCGCTGATGTGTGAATAAAGAGATCGGTCAGTTTGGCTTCCGGAACAGTGAGAATGCGAAAAGTGCAGCTTCGAAATCTTTAGAGGTCGCTCTGGAATCCTCATGGAGAAATACGTGACAAATATTTATCTCTACTGGAGGAAACTCTGTACAATAAAAGTAAAAAAGATAATCGAACGGTCTAGAGCAATTTCAGTGTGAACGTGATGTTAGATAATGAGATCCGGACAGCGAAGTTATTCGGCCTCAATTCTCATCAAACGTGCGCCGTAAGTAATAATTCATTTATTTCTTGAAATATATCACTGTTTCCCCCTATTCTTACACGGAAGTATTCAATATATCATATTCCTAAAATAATTTCTCAACACACTTGTGATAATTTAATAGAGTATTTGCCCCTTATTAAGGAAACGCGATTCTGCCAAAAATATCTAACCTTCCCAATTCAAGAGGTTTGGATAGTTTACATTATTTACAGAATGTTTTCCTTCTTAGGGTAAGGAATTCTATAGCTGAAATCAAATATATTACGTGTTCTTGACCTTACCGGAAAGAACAAAACCGCTGTTTTATTCGAATATCAACCAAATATTAAATAATTGAAGACTTTTAAAGTCATGGTATCAGCATACATCTAAATGCTGTGAAATTGGTACATACGTATGTATAACCTATTTATTTAAGAATGAAAATTATTCCAGCGAAAATGAGTTTATTTCCCAGATAATCTCAAATGGAAGCAATTACTTAATTCTTTTTGCAAGTTGATTCATCAAAATGAAAAATAAACTATGCGAAGAAATCAAACGTAAAGGATAACTGTGTTTAGACAATGTAGACTATGACAAGATAGTTAGGAAGTTGTTTACAGAGGATTGCAGCTGTAGATTGATCTGAGAAGGAGAGGAACAGCTGGGAATAGAGGAAGAGAAAATGACTTCGATCGAATAACGGAAACAGAAGGGGATGGGGAAAATGTTGAAAGGGATTACTGGAGGGAGCCATTAAAGGCTTACCATGAAAAAATCAGAGAGGAAGATATAGAAAAGGAGTCTGATGATATAAAAGGAATTAATTGGAAACAAAGGAAAGGGATTGGTTACTTTGCAACCTAAAAGCCTGAGGATGGAACTCATGTAACATCAATGAACATGGATAATATTAGGGTAATATAGAACATTCATTACAGTATAACATTTTTACACCGAAATGATCATTTGGAGTAGTGATTTATCTCAGGGATAAATACAGAACAGTATAGCTAAGTCCTTGACACGGCATTAGGAAAATGGTCTACCGCGGCAGCATCCGTCGAGATAAACACATAAATAATATCTACATCTGAGGAAAAATCGTTCATCTAATCTGAGGAAAAATCGACATACCCTTATTTATGGACACTTTTCAACCTTTAAGGAGTCGCGCACGGTCTGAAAGACCGGATATCTCCAACATTATCGATTTAATCTACTTTTTTAAAAACATTTTATCTACGCTTTTGCATACCTTATCAGAAAAGTATTTTAAATGATAGGAAAAAGTACGAGGACTGTCAGAGTTATAATTACTTTACCATAGTTCTTCTTCCACCACCTTGCAAAATTTTCGTAGCCAGTTTCGCGCACTGTCAAGAAGACTCAATCACGTTTTGCACTCGTGAATCTCACTTAACGCAAGTTTTTATTTTTGATAAGGAACTAATACACATTTGTTAAAATAATGCTGACGTCGAGTCAAAAAAAATCTTTAAAATGCATTTCAAATATTTATAAAGTAAAATCGATCAAATAAGCAATATTTATTATATAGAGGTTAATTTTTTAAACCTTAATAAACATGGTCATTTAGACCGTGCACTACCCCCAACGTCTGTATATTCCGCGCGACCTCTTAAACGTTAAAGAGTTATCCACACGTAGTACATGCATACATACCCAATATCACAATTGGTTGCAGCATCTGTGATCGTTTTTCCAGTCCAAAATTCAGCGAAACGTTTTTTGAAAGCTTAAAATTTCGTCATAAAATTAACCCTTTAGCCTAGATATCTCAGCGAAGGCTTAATGAGGTGAAACTGCTAGCAAAAGAGACACCCTCCTTGAATTATCGACTCCCCGCACAACTGCAAATGCAAATTCTCTACTACGCAACCATCCGCAACCTCCCTTTGAAACCTGCTGTCACCCAAGTTTCCTTTCCACCTCAATTCTCCCCTTAAATTTCGCAACGCGAATAACCTTATTCTTACTAATTGTATTCCTATCCCATCAAACTTACACAGCATCTCATTAACATAAGCGATTTTGGTGTAATTCGAAGTTTGCTTTTGTGCAATGTAGTCTGCCAAAACACCCCGATCCCGCTTACGTTGCTCACGGCCATGTAAGTTAGCTCCCGTGCATGCTGTTTGACAGCTTGTTAGCCTTCGATCTTACCGCGCCTGTGAATGATTGCTAAACTCCTCAATCATTCCACGTAACACGGGCTGCAAGGATTACATCATCTTCGCCAAGGGCTGGGAGCTATCTCAAAGGATGGGAGCGGCATAATTTATGGAGGTAATTATTAGGTCGGGCAGATGTTAGCGAAATCGACCAAAATCAAAGACGAAACTTCAAAACGTAAGGCCGTGTGGTAGAAATAATAAAATTGTACCAACCGCGCGTTTAGTTAATATTACGCACCAATAAGGAATATATGTAAGTGTAAATGAGAAATCTTGTCTACAACGACGTAGACCCCTCTTCATTAAACCTAATCGGAATATCAGTCCCATTTTTGGGTTTGAACTTACTCTAATTGGATCCAAAAAGAGCGCTTCTTATTCGATATTGTAATTAATTCGCCAAACTTAAATGAAAGCATAGAATTTTTAATGAGCATGATACTGGATTCTCTAACATATTTTGAACAAGAAATAATTATGCATACACAGAAAATTTGCAACGTTACGAAAGTGATATAGCATGAAATACTAGGTTGTTCTCATATGATATCCATGTCTCTTGTCTAGTAGCAATTACTTTTAACTATTGACTTCTGCGAAAAATAATCTCAGAAAAGTAAAGCATTCATCTTACAGTCGAAACGGATTCGGTAAGCTGAAATCCTCATTTATTTAACTCATAATCCTGTAGTGGAAGGGTTACATTCCTTTTCACAAAAATATTTCAAGATTTATCAATAAGTAAAAAAAATTAGAGGGAAATTGGAATGACAGATTGATTGGAATTGTGAGTGGGATTTCGTCCTTAAGTAAGTCTTCATTTTATTTTACTAGACTCAAATGTAGATCTCGGCATCTTCAACAGGTCACCGCCATTTCAAAGAATCAATAATCTGTCACAAACAGAATTCATTCAAAAATAGGAATGAAATATTTTTCTATCGCTTCATATTTCTTTAAATGGCTCCAGTATTTTTTTTAACATGATATAAAAAAATTTGATATTTACTAATTCGTTGTCACAACTCATGGTCATTGCTTACACTCCTATTCACCAAAGATTCAATTTTACAGCTCTATAACTTCTCTACTCTGAAATAATGAATTTTATTATAGTCAATCTCGCAACACTCGAATACCAATCGAAATTTTGTTTTTTTACCAACAAAAATTGTTTAATTATGCAACAGTAGAGGTTTTGCCGCAACCTAAGGGTTCAAAAATGATCGGCGCACACGAGAGATTTAAATTGTCTCTTAACATCTGTCTCTTAACAATTGTCTCTCGTTACGGTTAACTTTCGCATTTTTCTCAAATTAACTAAATGGTTTAGTGAAAACTTTTATCCTCCCCGATAATCAAAATATAAGAGAATTTACTCCTTTAAATCTCTTTTAAATTGATACAAGCCTCAGTCTACCCTCCCATCTCTGGTGTAGGCCGTCTGGTAATGCCACCTCTAATATACGATTGCCATTCAACTGTGACCCAATTGCAAGGGATTCGAATCGGCCAATTATAATGAGGTCATCCCTGGATCACGATAAGGAGAATGAAGGAATTTAACTTTGGCCTTCCGAATTCCTTTTGATTCACACGACCTATGAAGCCTTTACTATGGGCATATCATTAAAGGATAGGTAGCCACTTCGCTTTGGATCCCACGTATGATGAGAATCGATTCCATTTTTCTGCAATAGCATCCCTTTGGAAACCACTGCTCTGGAGTTTTCGTCGATTAGACAGAAATATGTGCCCCGTAATCAAAAAATGAACATCGCTAATTGGTTGACCAGTGAATGTGGGTAAAAGTTCTTCAAAAGAATCCAGTTCGGATGAGATCTCCAGACTTCAGATGATATCGTTTCACATCTGCTGCTTACGCTAAAAATATGTTAGATCCTTAATCGATGATCCTTTTCTTTGACATTTAAGCTATTTTTCTTCCAATATATATTCATTAAACTAAGAATAAACTTAAAACAATCGTACCATTAAATCGGTAACGCAACCAAGTCATCATTAAATCTAGAGGTCTTTTAAGTTTGAACGATTAAAATAAGATGAACCCTGTTGCTGTAGTTCTTAAGAGAGCGTATTTAAATTGGCTCATTTCAATGGAAGGATGTTAAATTACATTTCCACTGAATATATCTCTCATAAAAGTTATACTCGATTTTAATTTGATTTGTATTGTACAACAAAGTTGTCCAACGTCACTGGCCGATGGGAGGGAATGCACTGGATATTATATAAAAGCATAATCAAATCGGTACATATATATATATATATATACA
>KZ308143.1:934010-1005629 GCA_000376725.2 Ladona fulva
GTAATACTCACTTAAAATTACGAAAAATATGAATAATGCGAACAAAAGGGTAATTTCTAAGGGGATTATCATTATTTTTTGTGCATCTCTATATTAAAATTTACTTATATTATTTGTCCTTTGCGTACCACTTTCTTATTTAATTTCAACCTTATTCTTTATTTTGTAATATATATTACTTGGGGTTTGTAATGGTGTTCCTTTTTTGCGTAAAAAAACGAATAAAAAAAGGGGTTCATCAAAATGATGCTATCAATCGATCGGAATAAAACATAATTTAAACCGGCAATCGTTTAAGATATTCGAGGAGTTTGACAAAATTTCACCCAAGGATGCAAACTTTCAAACTATGTACTAGGCTTTGCAAAGATGTACGATTTAAACTCACTTAGATCAGCATTTTGTTTTGCTGGCCATATGCTGTGCAGCTCCTTTGTAATTCTATGATAATATTTACCGAAACGACCTCTAAACCTCTGTAAGCGCTAAAGAATTTCCTTCTAAACAAGATTAAAACCCTTTCTATTGAGAATCGCCCCTTCTATCATTCCTTTCTCACTATGTTTGCAATCGTGACAGAGCAGCCGAGCGAAGTTCAATATATGTATTACCGGCGGAAATATGACACTCTAATTGGCTACGGAACCGCCGGGGTACCTAGATTTTTGGGTCTTGAATCGATTGTCCAAATAGTTGTTCAGGATGTGTTCGTAGTAACCCGAAACCGTTGATAGCGTCGCAAGTACCTTAAGTGGAATGGAGTGAGCGCGCAGAGGGAAGTGGGCTACAATTACACCTCTTCGTTGCAAAGAGAATTTACTGCGTCACGATTCGCTATTACTCTCTGACGTACATTCATATGGGTGTGCTGTAAGGATTCTTACGTCACTCACTCCCCTTCATGAAATGGCGCTGTAAAATTACTTACATTCTGTATCATACGATTGAATTCAGATGATTATACCTATCAGATGCATTAAAGCAGTCATTTATCGCATACTTTGAAAGAATAAAGACAGCTGCGATTGCTTTGAGGACCTACCCAGTTTCTCTGACTAATTCCGATCTTTTTTTTTATAAAATTACAATTGACAAGTCACACAGTAGCTGCAGATAATGCACCAAGGATGGTGAGCCTGTGGCACACGAAAGAATGTTTTCGACACGCAAAACTCCAACGGCACTATCCTTGTTATGTCTTCCATTTAAAAATTGAAAGTAAATAAATGTGCAATTCATTGGCAATAATTATCAATGATAATTTACGGCAATGATAGCATCTCAATCCTATCGTTGGCATGATAAAATATGTAATAACAGTACCTCATTCTATGATTTAGTATCACATTGGCACGCAAGTGATATTATTTATTAAAAGTGGTGCTCTAGCCGGCAAAGATTCGCTATCCCTGTCCTAAACAATTCATATTAAAGATGACATGAAGAAACATAGTGCAAATTAAAACATAGAACAACTTATGGAATGACAAAGATATTGAACCAGAAGCTATGAGTTATTTTTAATTTCATTTCAAGCAATTGTATTGCTGTAGCACAGAATTGAATATATCGTCTCGTATTTGTGTAAAATAATAAAAGTGTCTCTGTGGGTCTAGGGGAGCATGCTGATGTTTTTGACTAAAAGAGGTCAACATCTAACCGAATCAATTGTCATCCAAGAGAAAGAGAATAAGAAAAGAAATAAAGAGAATATTTCGAACTGAACGTAAAAGGAAATACGTCTTCACCTTCTCGACTGTTAATTTGACTGAGAGATAATTCTACACAAAATGACTTTGGAGAGTTTTGAGGAATTAAAAAACCTCGTCTCTTTATTAAAGAATTTATTCACCATCATTAGTCAAAAAAAAAAAACTCTCTGTTGGACCTTGTTCCTTTCAGGACACTAATTAGCAAGTCAACTGAACCAAATAACGTAAGGGTATTTCGTTTTTTCGTAGAAGTGATTTTTGAGGAAAACAATAGCTTTCACCGTATATTTCTTTGCTTTGGAATAAAGAAGTGGAACTAAAAATGAAATTTATCTTTTATTAACTGACATCTTCATGCATTGGAACACGGGTCGTAGTGCAAGGGTGTTTATTGTGGTACTGCAAAATTTAAATCGTTCAATCTACCATTTTACTTTATTCTGTTATGGTATACCACCATACAATCGCCGAAGTCATCAACTTTGCCCATTATTTCATATCAAATCACTCTCTTCAAACTCAAATAGGTTTTGACAAAAAGTCTCCGTGTAAAAATTCCTCTCAAACAAAACATGCTACACATTTGTCTTTCATTCATCCAATTATATTTCCTTTAACTCAAAACCGAATTCTTGTTGCGGTAAAGATCGAATTCCCTTTACAATAACTTGATAAATTTCAAAATTTCGACACATTTACTTGTTACAATTCTCGCTTCCTCTATTTGAGGGGACTGTGCAATTGCTCAAAGAGATGTTTACTACTCAACACTGTACCACCATAGTAATTTCCGCTTGCAATCTTAAGACCAACACGGACCAAGATTGATGACCACATTTGACTGCGCTTGAAGCGCGTGCATACGTTCATCTCTATCGTGTTTACGTTTGCGCCAGATACTGGTCCCAGCTGCAGAACATGCGTCTCCAGAGAAGCAGCAAATCGAGAAGCTGCAGAACCGGGAATTCTAAGTTATGTAAGATGTTTTTATTACGTTAATTTTCCGGATGTCGACAGAAACCTTACAACCAATTGGCCTCGAACAACCATAAGTGGTAGAGAGGCAAATTAAGTCATTTAAATTTATAGGATCTGGAATTGTAAACTTAGTCGTTATAAAAATTCGCTTCAAAAATGAATAAATTTTCTTATAAGTATTCTGATAGAAGAGATAAGAAAACGGTAGACTAGCTGGTGCAACTTTGATCTCGTACCTCAAAATTACTAAATTGTTTTAATTTGCAATCGGAATATTAAGCTATGGAATGCACTTCCATCATATATTCCAAACTCACGCACACTACCGATATTTAAGAGCCGTTACTTCAAGATTCTCTTCCCAAATCAAATCTCTACAGACAGTGACTAACTTTAATTATAACTTTCCCTTTTCTAAAGGAAAACTTTTCCCTTTTCTCCAACTTTATTTCCTTTCGTTCTCTCCTTCTTTCCCCACTCTTTCACATTTCTTCTCCTTTTCTTATATTGTAATTTATTTACGTAATAAGTGCTTTTATTGTAGTTCATTTTAACTTCCTTTTTAACTTATTGCCCTTATCATCAATGGCTTAAATGTAAGACTAGACTATTAGTCCCAGTTTCGTCCGAAGTTAAAGTCGCATGTATGTATGGTACCTTTTTCCGAGATATAAAACCACTGACTCACTCAAAGAAAAAGAAACGTAATTTACATAGCCAAATATGAGAAATGTATAAAACGATAAGCACAACAGCTAATCAGGTTCTACGGATGGCAGAGAAAATATAGAAGAAACTATTCAGCAGGAACTAGGAAGTATCTCTTACAAGATATTAGAAATAATAACATTTCCATTCTTGTAAATGTGTATCAAAACAAATTACTGTCTTTTCAAGTGAGTTTTGAGTTGTAGACACTATGAAATACTCTTTTTTCCTTCCGTTTCCTTTCCGTTATAAGATGATGTTTCGCAAAGGTGGCTCAGATTTCCCAGAAATAAAACATCAAATAAATGTGAGCAAGAACTACGACGATATAAGACGTACGTCATTTGAAGATATCAATGTCACCTTTGCTAACGAATTTTTCCGTAAACTGAAAGCTTCCCAATTGTAAATTTCGTAATATATTAAAACTTATTTAATATGTTTATAGTTAATGAGGGAGAAATAAGTGAAAGAGGAAGGCAAGCGGAAGCCTTCTTGAAGAGCGTCAGGTGCCTGGTAAGGAACAAAGACGTTCCTCGAAAAAGCAAGAAAGTAATCTATAGTACGTCCCCATACTGACTTATGCCCCAAAAATCAGGGACAATGAAGAAGAGAGACGTTAGTAGAGTACAAGAATGTGGAATAAAATTTCTGAGAAGCAGCATCCGAGAAACAAGGATACATGAAATAAAAAATGAGAAAGTAAGAGAGATTGTACAAGAGGAACCGCTACAGGATAGGATAGATATGGCACGGCTCAAATGGTTTGGGCATTCTAAAGGGACGGAAGAGGACAGAATACCAAAAGGAACACAAGAAACGGTGATACAGGGTAAAAGAAAGAGAGGAAGGCCACGAGATAGACGGATAAAAGGGGTGGAGGAGAGCGTGCAGAAACGACGGTAATGCTGGAACAGAATGATATCGCAGAGATAGTGGGAAGATAGAAGTAAACGGAGAGGCTGGGGTGTTCGGCAGACCGGGCCAATGGCTGGAAACTGCTCATGATTGTGATGAATGTGCTTAAAGTCATTCGAAGCATCTGAATATGACGAATACATTATATTCAACTTTCGAAAACGTAAAAAGATTTTACCAATGGAAACCAGAATTACTAATTATGCATATGATTTTAAAGTTTGTCGTTGCTTTCATTTCAGAACACAGATCAATATCCTATGATGCAATCTAGAATCTATAAGGAAACGGACCTTGACCGTGTTAGCATTAAGAGTACTGAAAAAAACTCCAAAAATCCGTAGTTTGTAAGTAAACCAACCGTTGAGAAATTCCAACTGAGAGGTAGAATTCTTCGTGGTCGCGCTTTGCAGGTTGTTATCCCAATACGTATTTCAGCAACTATGTTTCTATCTTCACTTTATTAAAGATAACTCGTAAGCTCTCCCTTGAAGATGGCAGTGTATTGCCGAATTACGTATGTAATTCTTACCCATAACCTCCGCTGGTTGGAATTTCCTTACGGTTGATTTGCTTGCAAACTGCGGCTCGTCGGAGCTTTTCTTTCAAAACTCTAACTCTATGATACATCTACGATGTATTTAGGGGCCCTAGATAATCCCGTGGGTTGCGAGTTCTCCTTCGGTTAAAGTGTTTCCGGGTTCTTTTCCTGGAGTGGATCCGAGAGCAAAATGACCTCTAATGTCAAGGCACTTTCAAATAATTACTACCATAAGTGCAATTTACGATCAATTTACCCATTTTTTTATATGGCCTAAATTACTTAAATGTTTTGTCTTCGATAAGAAATCATGATCATTTTAATAACGACCGACTTCTAATACATAATTTGTAAATTCTTCTAATCTATTGGAAGCCATTTATGTCTCTGTCTATATAAGCACGCTGCAAGCCGACTTTCAGCGTGTAGCAGGGGATGCAAGCAACATGACTCTATTTCCCTAATCGATTATCGTTCGCGGGAAAATGATTTCTTGAATCGATTGGTTCTAACAGTTATTTATCTTATCTTTCTCGCAGTATCGGAACGGCCTATGTAGCATGGTGAACGCATTATATCGGCTACATCATCTCTGAACGTGCTTTCTCTAAATTTATCCAGTAAATTAATACTTTGTTGAAATCTTCTAAATTCTAAAGATTCCCATCTTGCGTCCTGTTTCTTATAGAATTTATTCGCGTAATTTGAGACTAAAGTTATATTTATGGGAGTAAGTGAATATTGTCTCGCATAAAAAGTGAAGCAAAAATACCTCTTCCGCGATACAATGCTAAGTGAGGATAGAATACTTCAAAGATAGATATGCACCTTCATGTTGAAGTGACACTCCTGAGTATGTAAATGGAGCAGAGAAACAAGGCAATATTAGCGTAATGAGTAGATTCATACGACACCCGTTGTTCATTATCTCCCAGCGCAACTTCGCTCGCAAAGAGCGAAACTTACAAGCACTCGTGTAGATACGGAGCCGTCCATTTTGGGCGCAGCTCCTCGAGGACATTTCCATTCGTTGCGCCGAATAGCCTGCCGGTCCAATATCCCTCGGGCGCTTCTTAAATTTAAAATGGGCGCGAATAAAATGAGAGCGAAAAAAGGAATAAAAGCGCACGAAACACGAAAGCGTAGATGGAAAAACAGCTGGAGATGAATAAAGCAAACGGAGTAAAAAAAGCGGTGGTTCGAAAAAATACGTTTGTGGAGACAATGGCGATGAAAACGTAAACAAAGAGAGACTAAAAATGAAACTGAAATAAGAAGAGATGTAGGAAAAGACGAAAGGAAGGGTTAGAAAGGAATGGATGACAAAGCAGACGCATAAATCTATTTCGTATAAACGATTTGGAGGATCAGTTTCCCTAATTCAGCTATTCTCATAATACAGAGAAACAAGATTCAGTCATCCATTGCTAGCGCAGCATTACTGTGATACACACCTTGGTTGCGTCTGGTACATGAAGTTAATGAGCTGAAGTGAATAACAAAAGAGTTTTAAAAGGACTTTAACTTCAGACTCGATTTGAATGATATTCAAACCCATACCCAGCAGATAAAAATAGATGATTAAGATGAATTAAATTTACAGAAAAATCCTTCTCATCCACATCCGAAATGAATAAGCTCGTTTAATATAGCAAAATTAAATTAAATTAATAATGATTATTACTCAATATGAATTGTTATCGATTATTACTTAATTACTTACATAAATACTTGAAAATTAGGTACACTTTGGAGGAAAATGCATTCTAAGAGACAAAAACATTTTCTTCTCTCTCCCTGCAATTTGACACCAATACACCTCTATCTACCCAAGTCAGCAAGTATTGTGAAGGATTATAATGATGTCCTTTCCAAAAATTATACGCCAATTAAAAGAGATGATAGCTATCTCTTTCTTCAGATGTGTGATTGATGTTTGAATGTTTGATTTTATATCTTACTGTGTAGGTCCAAAACATCATTTTAAAAGAAGAAAACCTTTGGCCTTAATCATTGAAGATGCCTAAAATTGGAGGCGAAGATAAAGATTACTGATCACTTTTATAAATAATCTAGATAAAATATAATAAAAGAATTGACTAAAAATGTTCACCCAATAGACAGCCAGAAGACATTTCTACATCTACATCAACGTATGTACCCTGAAAGCCGCCTATCTGTGAGTGGGGAGTACATGCACCATGGCTCCTCTTACTTCCATAATCGCGTACGTATCGTTCGAGGAAAAAATTAAATTTTGAAACTACTTGTTCCAGCATCTATTTCCCTAATTTCTGTCGCAGTATGAGAACGACATATGAAATTGGGAGGAAGCATTATATCCTAACTACATGCTATTTTATCTGAACTTATTAAGAAAATTAAACACTTGTTTTAATCGTCCTAATTTCTAGAGATGCTCCTCCTGCATCTTATAGCATTTGAGTAAAACTGACTGTTTTTTTCAGAAAAACATTGCTTTTCGGTGCATCTTTGCTAATTCTTGAGCAGAACACTTGTCGGCAGGGACCTGTACACTACAAGTATGCTCAAGGTGAGATTTGAAGAACGAAAAGTGACATTGCTCACGGACTTTTTCTTCGCTCATACCTACTAATTTCTTTACAATACCGAGATTATTAAAGTAATAGACCTCATATATTATGGAGGTATGTATCTCGTATTAACTTATTTCATATTAATACGGATAATTCATAAACAAATTCACAGGAAATGCCGGTAGATATGAATGAAACATCTTTCTAAAGACAGAAATAAATTTGTAGTTTTTTCATCTAGCGATGACGGTCGATTTTCCAGTAACAGAAGGAATAGAATAAGGGGCGGAAGACGGGAAAGGTCGACGGGAGAGCGGAGGTCAGGAGAAGAACATTATCGGAGAAATTCAAGGCACACTGCCTCGGAGGATGGAATCCTTGAATGCCGAGGTGTTGGGGAAGAAGCAGAGGCGTTAAAAATAATGGAGGAAAAGCTCGGAATATGGCGAAAAGAATGAAAAGGGACTATAAAAGAAGATGAAGGACAGGCAAATGGGAATGGCGAAGTACTTCTGAATGGAATTAGCTGACATATGACGCCAATACATCAATGCTCCCAATCGTAAGTGATCCGAATATTAAAGAGCGGATCGATGACGGAAAGATTCGGGATTTTTCTGTTCGAATCGTTGTAGCAGAATTGGGAACTCCGGATGTACCGATGACTGTTTTATAGAAACTTCACCATTTTTAAGGAAGAGTTATCTATTAACCCCACTTTAGTTTAAGCGTTGATTATATTATCTTAAGGCTAGGTTTTTTCTTATCTGTTATCTCAAAAAGATTAAATTAGATGAGTAAAAACCACATAATATATCCAGTCAATTTGAATTAATACTTTTGCTTTTTTTTCTTTGTTCACTGCCGGAACGTTTCCTGAGCTCGAATTACAATGACAGTAGGGTTTTCTTTAAATTATTGTTAAATCATGCCAATAATCCTTTGCAATAAAGATTCTACATGTGATGAAGGCAAGGCATTATTAATCGTTATGGGGTTTCCGGATAGCCGAATGGATGGTGCGCTCTCCTAACGTGAAAACAGTCCCGGGTTTGATTCCTCTTGGGAGCCAGTATATGTGAAATGACAGCTGTCAAAGCACTGTTAACAATACTACGTCCCGATATTATAATGAATACTTAAACTGGACGGTAACTAATGTTCACTTTAAAGCCACTATTAAAATGGTCTGTTAATGTGGAGAGGTAATGGAGGAGAGTGAAGATTATAGTTCGTCTCCAATATGCATAATGGATGAAGATTAAGTAAAATACTCACTTTAAAACTAACAATTTATTGTAATACCCTAAAGTGAACATTGGTTAAGGTTCGTTTTAAGTATACATCATCATACGGGGCCTGCTACTATAATTTATTTATTTATTTGAAATTTTTTATGCTCTGGGAAGTTCCCATAGAGCAACACAAAAAAGTAATGTAAAATTACAAAAATGTATGGAAATACAAAAAACAATCTCGAGAGAAATAATAAGAATACAGAAAATCAAAAGAGCAAGAGAATGCGTTGCAGAAATACAAAAATCTGTGGAAAATACAAAAATAGCTAAGCAACAAAACAAAACAACAATATAAGTAAACAGAGAATTTAGAAACCAAGACAGATAATAGTCATACTACTCGAAATAGTCATTCATCAAACACATCAAACATCAGCAGCTAAGTGATATTCGAATAACTTATCCTTAAAGATTCGCACCAAGCTGAAATATTTGATAAAGTCAGATAAAGAGTTCCAGCATTTATAGCCTTCTACCTGGAAGGAATTTGAGATAATGTTTCATCGAGGGGTAGGATAGGTCAGTTGTTCGGGTCCACTTCGAGTTAATCTATTATTGGTAGAAGATAGCTGTCATTTGTGAGTGAAAATGGCAGAAATATAGCTGGGCTCCGAATTTTTTAACACCGAGAAAAGGAAAGATCCGAGCATGAACTTCCTTCTTTTGATTGGTGTAAGCCACGACGATTTGCAACGAAAATTAGAAACATGATCAGATTTGTGAAGAATAAAAACAAATATAACGCAAGAATTTAGAAGCAGCAGAAGTTTGAGTTCTTGTTCACTTGTTAGATCATTATATACATGACAATAATAATCGAAGGCCGGAAAAATAAGTGTAGAAACAAGCATTTTTGGGTTGATAAAGGAAGTTTGTTACGGATTAATTTTAATAGATAAAGAGTTTTGTTGACTGTTAGATATGTCAGACAATTGAGGATGCCAGGAAAGGCTATTGGTAAGGGTTATACCAAAGTTACGTGCTCGGAATGGAGCGCAAGTTATTAACTAATTTCCCACTTCATTAGTTATTCCAAGTGATGGTGCAATTCAAATACCCGGAATATAGAATGAAGATTTAATATGCATCATATATAATGACACATATTACAGATTGGAAGTACTGCTTCAAATGGTCACAACACGATTAGCAAATCCATAAACAAGATTTATCAAAGTGGCAGATACATCTGAAAAAATGAAAGTATTTCTATTCTCCAGAACCCTTCTAGAAATATTGCCAATGTCTAGATTTCGCACTATTTAAAATTCCAGCACTCATCATTCCAGCATTTACAGCAGTTATAAATGATAAAGGTAGAACATATTCTAATATGCTATGAGAGACATGGAGGTATTTAGGAAATAAGAGAAACTTGAGAAAAATATTTGACTTTAAAATGCGACAGGTAAACGTACAGAAGTGCTGGAGATTGCGGGGGAATAAACCCTAATAATCTGTTCAAAGAAGAAACTATTTCGGAAATTCTAAATTCGCCTAGTATCATAACGTAACAAAGCGCTTTCGTTAAGATGTAACCAAACGGAAATTTCAAGTCGAGTGGGGAAAAGGTATGAACCGATTCTGTACAGAGAACAAAGGCTACCGTAATACCGGTGTGAGAATCGTGAAAAAAGTGAGGCATAAGAGAGATCCTTTGATATGCTAAAGCGTAGAATAATAGCGAGGCTTTGTTCGAAAGATAGAAAACGCATACTGGGCCAAGGTTACGTAGAATAATGATAAATTGCATTCAGCGGATTCTGTAAAAAGCAGTTGTTGAGAGAAGGTAACAACAGAGAGTAGACGAATGGAAACATGACCTACCTAAAAAACAAAAGGCGAAAATGTTAGCGTAAATTGAGCACTGAGTTAAAAATAAACTAGAGGATTCAAGTACGGGTTAAAGCACAGAAAATATAGCGGAAATTCAGAAAAATCAAATTAAAAATTCATGAATTCGTGAAAATCTAAGTCATATGAATGCCAACTATTGTTAATACATTTATTCGTTTATAATACTCCAGAAAGAATGACACAGACTGAATTACTTAAGGATTAGCAAGTAAACCTTGTGCTGTGAAACGAAATGCTGTGAAACATAGGTTTGGATTCTTTGAAAGAAAGGAGATTAGAAGCTAGGCTGCGATTGTCCGATAAATCAAAAGAAAGTAGATTTGCGGAAGACGTAATTGTTATTATGCGATCCCCCTGCTACCTAAGCGGATCCAACAATGAGCGTAAAATAAGAGAAACAGATGCGAGGACAAAACATCTGAAGGATATTCTTACCGCGAACGATACGCAACAATAACAAGCTAAGGAAGTTACTCGTACGATCAATGTTTACACCCCAGATATTTACGCCAAAATGCGGCTTGAAGGTTACTGATGTAGATGTTAGCATTTACTCACATTTCATCATAATACTCTAATTGGCACCTTAGTGTAATTATTCAATGATATCGATAATCTCCATAAGTGATACTTGATAGTAAATAATTCTAATAATTATAAGATAACTCGTAGTAAACTGGGCAATAATACAGAGAAATGCATTGCTAAATATTAACACAATTATGTTTCCTAACCACATCCGTTGTTGGAAGAGCGCAAAATTTGGAGTGCACCTACATTAATACCATGCAATCCGCCCTTTTGGGTCTGCAGGGGTAGTAAGAGATAATTCAGCTAAATTAATTGCAGGGAACATATATAATATAAATGGAATTGGTTCCACAATAGCGAAGATGATGGCAGGTTTCTCTTTGTTGTAAAGGGTCACAATTCCGATTCCCACTTACCTATCCTATAGGTCCTAGGTGAGCCTGTATGGGCGAAATGACTTCATCTGTCGTAATTTAAAAGAAATACTACGAATTGTAACAAAGTGAATCAATGACTATGACGAACATTACAAAATAATTACTAACATAAATTATAAAATCATCGAGTATTTACGAGTAAAACAATAAAAAGTATACTATTTGTTTAAATTTCCCCATCTGCACTTTTACCGCATTGCGGCACAACAAAACAGCAAATTGAAACTGCTTCCGTATTTATAATTACACCTCGGCTCGTTTTAAAAAAAATCAGCAACAAATAGAAAACTCATGATAAACTGCAAAAAATTCGCGTCCCCATTAATTCGCTGCGGAGTTGGAATGCGTAAGATAATAAAGTCGCGAGGGAGAGATAATGGATCCGTAAAAAAATAATTAAGAGAGAATCCGATGAATGAGTGAAAAAAGCGGAGAGATAAAGAGGAGGTACGTGGCGGGAAGAGGGTCTCCGAGAATGCGAGGTAATAGAATGGAAGAAATGCGGCCGCGATAATTGGTGTGGAATGGAGAGAGAGGTGATGAAATAAGGAATAATGCGGAGGATATAAGGAAAAAGAGAATAAGAAGAGGACAGAGGTCGGTCAAGATATAGGTGAAAACGTGGAGATTAATAAAACTAACAGAATAGAAACGACTTTATTGTGAGCGTGATTGGGACTATCCTACATCAAATCCGCTTCGTTTCAATAGTAGCAGTGGTAACAGCTTTAACAGTGCTTCGGCAACTAAGGTCAATTCGCACAATTAGGCCCCGCTGGTAATCGAATCCGGGAGTGCTTCCACCAAAAGCGAAAGCGCAGCTCACCCGGCTATTCGGGATCCTTAATTTTAATACATCTAAATCTACGTATGTACCCTGCAAGCCGCTTTTCGGCGTGTGGCAAGGGGTGCAAGCACCATGACTCTACTTTACTAATCGATTGCTTTCGCGTATCGTTCGCGGAAAAAAATAAATTTTGAAACGACGTGTTTTAGCATCTATTTCTCTGATTTTCCTCGCAGTATCAGAACGGCCTATATAACACGGGGACTCATTATGTCAGCTACATCATCTGTGAACGTTCTTCCTTGAAATGTATTAAGTAGATTTATCCTTTGTTTAATCCTTCTATCTTATAAATATTCTCATCCCGAGTTCTGAAGCATTTCCTTAACACTCACTGACTTATCGTAACAATTCTTTAGAAAACGTATTGCCTTTCGCTATACCTTTCCTAATTCCCGAATACAACACTTTTCTGCAGGGTCCCATACACTACACGCATATTCCAGGTGAGACCTAAGTAAACGATAGAGTAATAACAAAAGAGAAAAAGCGGAAGAAACTATGTTTGGAAGTAAAACTAAGTCAAGAGCCTAGGAAAAAATTTACACAGTAGGAAACCCACAAGAAGGGGGTGTGAAAATCCTGAGAAACCTACTGATAGCTAAATTATAAACTAAAGAAAATGTATTCTATAACCTGAAAAAAATAGGAGAAAAGCATTTTCAACAGGCTCAAAAAATACAAGAGAAACGTATAACGCCATGGAAACGTTTCTACACTAGAAGAACTAAACATTGAAAATATAAAACAAATGAAATACGTAGAGGTTTGTACCAATGAAATAGAGCTACAATTCGAATTAGCGTTATAGCCACTAAAAACATTATAATCACCAAAATGGATCGTTAATTGCGTTCAGAAAAATACAACAACGAGAATAAGCTAATTTCAGTAATTGTTACTCATATATCAATGAGAGGGAAACACAGAAAATGGCAAGAGAAAGAGTCCGAAGAAAAGACGATGGAGGAAGATGTAGGGAAAAGGACACAATGGATAAGGAAACAAGGAAGCCGATCGTAAGTAGATACGGCATAAGAAAAGAGGATTATAAAGACAGAAGAATGGGAGAGGAAACAAGAAAAAGAAAAATGACTCAGAGAGAGAGAGAGAGAGATCAGGAAGAAAAGGCAAAAGGTCCGGAGGAATTTAAGGAAGACAAAGAGAAGACAACATAGGGCTACAGCCCCAAATAAAAAAGACTAATATAATCGAGAAGTAGATTTTGACAATAAAAGGTAAATTACAGAATAAACGAGTGAGATCGGAAGAAGAAAACGAGGAATAAAAGCGGAGCTGGAAGAATAAAGTAGTAAATAAAATGTTGGGGAAGAAACGAGGGAAGAGCTAAGGGATGATTCAGATAGAAATGATTTATTTCCCGAAGCGTAATTCCCTCAAGCGATAGAATTCCCTGCGGAGAGTAAGAAAAATCCCAGGCCGAAGTCTGAGGCAGTTATCATTCGCTCGTCAACGTGATTCGGGCGTTAATACGCCGGATTCCTCGCGCTAAGATAGAGAAATACGTTTGCGAGAAATTTTGCAAGCGACGCATCAAATTCGCAAACAGCACCGATTACCACGACGAAATTTCGGAGCATCTGCTGAATCTACAAAGCGGTAAACTTCCTGACTTGCGTATAAAATTATGAAATCGTTCTTGGATGAAAATTTGCCTTTGTATCATTTTAATACCGAAGAAATCGGTGAGTTGTTACGTATTACTTGGCATGTAACGCACGAAAAATCGTTCATGCGTAATTCTCATGTCAGCATTCATCGACAAAGCATAAATACGATTTGTTCATAAACCTTCGTAAAGTAGTATTTCACTACTCGGTAGGCTACTTCGCCTAAATATTCCCTACATAACGCCATTTCCTTAGCTTTCCTATAAACAACTAAACGAAAATAATAACAAATAATTGATGCATAGAGTAGAATATATTAACTCAATACAAATCATGGTTTAAATGATTATTAAATTTAACTCCTAAAGAGAAAGATTACTATCATTATTGTGTTTCATAAAGGAAATAATTTTTCACTATCAATGTGGTTATTAATACTCAACATGCAATCAACTCCAACAGCGAAACTCTCTTTTGAATCGTAAGGGCCTTTCAACGGAAGTATTACGAGAAAGTTTCCAGTGGGCCACTTATTACCCTAGGGTATCGTATTCCACGAGTTTCGTAATCAATTAGAGGTTCGTTAAGATAAAATTTTTTCTGTCCGTTGAAACTTAAAATGAAAATAATAAAATCAAAATATTAAAAATGAGCATGTTTATTGCCCAAAATTGTACCTTTTTTCCTTCATGAGTCTAGACAAGTGAGAATATGAGAATTAAATATGCTGCAAAGTTTGCAGTGTGCAGTAGAGGTCAAAATAATGTGAATAGCATGTAGTAGCGGTAATATAAGTACTTCGGCAGCTTTATTCATTTCGTTGGTATGATATTCCACTGGGAATGGAACCCAGGACTGCTTTCACGAAAGGAGAACACGGTACCCTCTTGGCTGTCAGGGAGTCCGTACTCTCGTTGATTATTGATCAATTTATCAAGAATAAATAAACAAAAACTGAGAAAAACAAAGCTCATCACTACTGTAAAATTAAAGAAAATTTTCGAGTAAAATCCGCGGGTGATTTAATTTTGTACTAATTAAATCTCGCCTGGAGTATATATGTAGACCCTGACGACAAGGGTAATATGCAAGAGGTACAAAGAAAGGCAGTACTTTTTCGTAGAGAAATGGAACGAAATATCAGTAAAAGCTACTCAAATGCTTCAGGACGCATGATGGAAATCTCTATAAGATAGAATATTTAAACAAAGGCTTCATTCACTTGATAAGGTCAGAGGAAGCGCATTCTAGGATTAGGTAACCGATATCATCCTTCATTCTTGTTACATAGGTCGTTCTGATATTGTGCAAAATCAGAGAAATGGATGCCAGAACTAGTTGTTTAAGAGATTGGTTTTATTTACCATTTAATATTTTATCGATATTTCATTCAAAATACTTTATGAATAATAGTTTTAAGAAGTAGAATTATTGCGAGGTTTTAAGCGTATCTTTGACATTTCCGCTGGTTTATTACTTGCCTGTTCATAATTTGGTAAAATTATTCAACTATCTGAATAAACTAAAACAATTTGGTATGTACTATAGAGTAAATCTCGACCCAATCCTGTTCCACATTTACCCGAAAGCGGTTACATTATTTTTCTCGTAGTTGAATAAGAATATCGAGTTATAACTTTCTTGATGAATTACATGAAGTACGCACTCAGAAATGACTACCGATACATACAATCAACTATATGAGGGGTAATGAAATGTTCTCCAGCGGAAAAACATTTAAAAAACATTCAACTCGCGTAAATAACAAGTGAATGTCTCATAAAAACAAAGCGGGAATAGGTCGTGAAAGGTATTTCAAAAATAAATAAGCGCTTCGAGAAGCATTTCACCGTCAGAATAGCTTTTCATAAAAAAGTCGTCTTCCCATCTAAATGGAAATGAGTCGAAATAATGTTGAAAATCAACTCTCAAAGAGCAAACAACTACCGTAATCCAACAAACCCGAGCCATTTTCAATTAAAATTAAAGCAATCACTCGCGTCCGGGGTACTAGGGAGATAAAAGTCAAAGAGTACTCGAGATTCGAGAGAGAATAACTTCGGGAACCTAATTAATGCCTTTATTTCGCTGGTTCCGTTTATGTCTCAATCTTCGTTACCCTGTTTTCATCGCTATTTTCGAGAGCAAATAACGCGAAAAAAATCTCGAGCCAAAAAAAAATATTCGAGGGTAGTAAAGCTAAAGAGTATTTGGGAGTAACAGAAGACACTTAATTTAGTCTATTCCCTTAAATCAAGATGATGAAGCGGATATAAGAAGATAAACTGAACTGGCTTGGATTCTAACAGACATCGCGGCGAAGTATTTTAAGTACCCAATTTAAGGAAACATACAGCTTTTGGATGGATGAGCTACTCACGTGAGCGGGACGCGCTCAGCAAACGTTTCAAGGGACCATTTTCAACGTAGAAATACTCACAGCCTATTTCCCTTATTATTTGCATTTTCGAATAAAAATATCGAACGGCGAGGTCGTCCAAAAGCGGAATTTTCGTAATTGCGACTGTATTTCACCGTTCGCTGTTGCGATGGCTCAGGACTCCGATATCGCTTTTGAAAAACTCCGGAAAAAAAAAGATATCGCAGACCACTAATTCAACCGCCTCGGAGGCTTTTCAGATACACACAAAGCACAATAATTTATTCCGTCGCGCGGAGCCTGGGATCCCGCAAAGCCAGAGGACACCTAATGCGGAATTGGCTATCCTATTCGCCAGTTTGACTGACAGACTTTTTCCACCGGATTATTCATCGACTTTTCCACTCGCGAATACGAGACAATTAATTTCTTTTACGGCTTTTCGCTCATCTTTCTTCTTTAAATTGGTTTGATATGCTCAGAAAGGCTCCAAGAAATATTAAACGCTTTGGAAGTCGATGAAAACGGGAGATAGTGACCTCGGTAGCGGAATGGTTAGTGCGATGGCCTTCAGCTCCAAGGTCCAGGGTTCGAGTCCCGATAAATGGGATTTTTCAGGGGCTAGGGCATGGGTATTTGCGTTCGGTTGTGTTTATGACCGTCAAACTTATTCAAATAGATAAAATTGGGGTTTCTCGATTCTGTTAAATAGTAATAATTATGAATTCTATCAAAAGGTTTATATCAAATGCATTGCATAGCAGCATATGGGACATACAATTGCCTCCAAATATATACATATCCCTCAAAACTGTAATTCTGGATACCTGCTCTATCATAAGAAATTTTCTAAGTTATTAAAATAATAATAGTAAGTACAACACAGTCTTTTTAATGTATAGGGACATGTGACTTGGTGAAGACTAGTCACAAATTTAGAACCAATACCGCAAAAACTGAGGAAAAAGTTAATAATTATTATCATAATTACTAACGGTCTTTATACTAGTTTTTCTTTTCCTATGTTGTTCTCTCATTATTATCTGTAAAAGGGACCAATGAGTCAATAAAAAAACAATTTTAATTTCTTTATCTATTAATGTAACATCAGGTCTGCCGTAATGTACTAAAAATGATAGCAAAAATAACACTGAAAAATTATATATTACAAAGGAAAGGCTCCGTCTTGTTTCGCAGAAAGTTGGGAAACTACGGTTTTATACTTCAATGTAACGTATTTCTTACACTTAATTTGACATTCTTACCCGTGTATATGATTTTGCTTTCCTATACGGCTGACATTTGGAGCATAGTGATGTAAAGAGTCCCCTTTTGTGATTAGCGATCAAATCCTTTCCCAACATCGATTTCGCTGCTAACGAGAGAGAATGCCTGCACAAAGTGACACAATTTCTACCCAATAATATTCGATGCGCACAGTTGCGATATTCCAATAACAGAAGGTTATCAATAGCTTATCAAGAGAAATAAAAAGCGAGGTAAACTCAAAAATCAAATAGGTAAAGGTGGCCCTGAAAAAATCCTTGATATTTCTAAAAATTGCTTTTTCCGTCATAGTGAAATCATCGCACACCTACACTGCTCTGACACTATGTGTGATATTTTTGATATGACATCGGGTGATTTATTTAAGAATAGAAGCTAATTTCACCAGCCTTATAATTCCATTAGAGGAAATATTTTTGATAACGAATCGCCGGATTTTCAAATTTAGCGATCTAGTTTAAAGCCTAAGAAGAGAACACTATTTCCTAAACAATATTTGCACACATTTACAGAGAGAGATAAGACAATGAAAATGGTATAATTTTGTCCGGCGATCTTTTTATGAAGGACAAGGAAATGATTATACAGGCTAGAAGGATATTGAACGAATATTGATCAGTGTAGTATGAATCTCTATATACGTGAATAAGAATACTTCTTGCTATTAGTTCACCATTTCGGAACTTACAACTTCAATATTTTCGTTTCTTTTATGTACAGAATGGCACAATTCATAAAAATATCCTGGAAAGGATAAATGTCAACATTTTCAGAGTGGTGACCGAACCTCAGTTTAGAACTAGCCATCCTGACCACCAGCTATTGCCTACAGATAAATAATAATACATTTATAAATATCCCTTCTCCTACACGGCGAACGCGAGGATGCTGTTTTTGTACAGACTACATCTTTAAAACCATGAATCCGGCAACATGTCAAACATGCGGAATATGAGCCAGAAAACTGGCCGAGAACCTCGTGAAGAGAGAGAAGGTGCGAGGGAATAGCTTTCATAAAGCGTAAAATTTAAGGGCTAGGGTTCGAGGCTAACCGAGGGACTCTGCGGTGTATTGAGCGTGAAATGAAGAAGAAGGTAGGGCGGAAGGCTCCGAAGGCAAAAGGCCGGAAGAACTTACGTTTAAACCCTCGCAGTCTAATAGAAACACAGCCTCGGAATAAAAGATATTGTGTTTCGAGAGCAAATCAGATCCTTAAACCACCATTAATGTCCGCTTACGAAGTAAAATAATTTAGCAATGCTCACTTTAATGATGAATTTTGTGACCAGTGGAGTGGTTGATATGCTAGCGCTCCAACCCTAAGGTCAAGAGTTCAAGTTCGGGTCCAAGCCAACTGTATTTTCATGGTTATGGAACGGTCGTGTGCGCTTCCTGTACATTGCTCTCCTGTGTTTGTCTAACAACTGGATGTTTCTGAGGGAACCAGGAAACAAATAAATAAATTTTCATTCGTATATGAACATAAGCTATGGGTATCCGGATAAAGCTGTACATTCAGATTTTAAAATGCCAAAAATAATTTGGAAAAAGTCACAAGTGAATGAGGAAAGGATTTCCAGTATTTTTATTTTGTTTTAGTGATTTTTGTAACATGTATGTTTGTCAGAAAATCACTTCGCATTTACAGAATATTTATATGGAATATATGAAACTATTTAAATGTAAACTACATTTTTTATGAGTTGCGATAAAAACCTTGAAAAACGTCAAATTTCAACTGCGACAGTAAACTTATAAAGAGGAAAATAAATACTAATTACATTCAAAGGATGAATAGCAATAGCCCGTTCAAAAATATTTTTCGAAATTGAGCAATGCGTAACCGAAGACAATTTGTTCAGCTTAGTGTTAGTAATTTATTGAGTGAAATTTTTACAACTTTTAAAACGACTTAAAGGTTTTATAACATAAACAAAATGCCGTGCAATCAGCTAACCAGAAATACCTGGGTTACCTTATTACATACTTTCAACAAAAATGTTATATTCACTAGATATAAATAGATAAGTAGTAGGAATTAGAAATACGAGAGTAGAGATAGAAAGTGCTACACATCTCACATTTTACATACTAAATAAAAAGGAAGTGATTTGAATGCGAAAAATCGAAAACAGAAACGAGGATGGTCACTCCTTGAGGCCATTTACATACACCAGCATAGCCAGAATTTTACGAAAAGAGTTGAATAAAACGCCATCCGGAATGATTCTCCCGATATTTGGAACGACAACCTCCTATGAAAATCCCTCCGGCAATGGGGTTATACTTTAGAAAGCTACTTCGTGAAAGGGCTTTCATAAATTACCAAATGGTTGCCGATTCCCAGCGTTACTCCGCTTTCCACGTTCGACAACCGCAACCGACGTTTGGAAACAATTCTGCGGCCGCCATACGTGCTTTCGGTACTCCTCAAAGTAAATAAATAGCAAAAAAAGGCGGACTTTGGCGATGTCACACTCATTCGCAACGCATTCCACCCGAAATCTCTCCCTCCACCTCCTCTGTACATATCTTTCTCCTCTCCGCAAAACTCCTCTTAGTCCCTCGCAACCTTCCCTTATCCGACCAAAGCACCCGGAGCGATCCAAGCGGGACTACGGCAAGGCAAAGTTTTGGCGGGATAAAAAAACAAATGAAGAGATAGAGCCGTCGCCATGAAAAGGGCGCGTATAAATTCGGACGTTTGTGTGTGTAGGACGAGGTGTAGGCGAACGGTAAGGGAAGGACGTGATGAAAGGAGAAAGGAAAGCGGAATTAAAACTAGCGAGAGGAGAAAAGTTAGCAAGGCGAAATAATCAAAGAAAATGAGCCCTGTTCGAATAAATTTAAGGAGGGTTTCCTTCGTTGAAATTGCCACGGGGAAGATAATTCCAAGGTTTTCCCAACGATGTGAGGATAACATAACACCATTTTTACATAATATACGTTTCAAGGAAGTGTTGAGTTTTGCTTGTCTTTCATTAAAAAACCATTATGGTCTGATTTCTCATTATCTACCTATTAAATTTATTACGCATGAGTATTTTAAGTAGAAAATTATGCATTAGAGATGTATAGGGGTATGGGTGTGAATAATATTTAAATAAAACCCTAACAACACACAAAGCTATCAAAGAGGGAAACGTCATGTATCTGTTAAAAACTCACAAACGCTGCTTTCGGAAACAACGTTGCTATAATAATAAACATAGCAAACAATATTAACAATTTTAAATATGGTAACAATAATTCGCTTTCGTGGAAAACAAAATCATTAAGGATATTGTACTTCGTGGAGAAACAGCTAACGATCGTGTAGCTCGATTGAGTTCAACATTGAATACTGATTGGAAACCACAGTAAACCTTGAAAGCTTAACTGATTAAGCTTCACTGTAAGCTGCTTTTCTGGGATGTGTCATTAATTGATACTTTTTCAACCAACCAGAAAATAAGAGGGTCGTAGGTCAAAGTTTTCATGCAAAGCATATCTACAAAATATTGCATCGTTGTTGCGCAAACTTACCTATCTCACGATTTTGAGAGGGACCGAAACACGTGATATTATGAGCAAATGCTGAAATGATTCATTCTTGAATGTTGTCAAATGTAGATCGAGCGGAGCTTTTCTTTTTAGAGTGGTTACAAAATATCCTGATCCATAGAGCCTAATCTTATATCTGGGCAACAAATATATAAACATTCCAATTCGCGGGTTTTTCTATATAAACCTTCAGTTGAGGTGTTTTTTCCCACAGTCCAAATCTTTGTATTTTTAATAAATATTTTTTCTAGCTATATGTACTCGTTTTATTTATCAACTTCTCTGGCTAATAATTTGTATCTACTGTTTGTAACAACTTTCTTGTATATATTTACCGGGTTATTTTGATGTAATGGGTTTTGTCTAGATTAAATAGATTGTAGCCAATTTCGGATATTAGTACAATATTATTATTGTGAAATATCTTCAGAGATTAGGTGCAAGAGGGATCATTTTGGCCTAATCTCGCCATAAAAGTAAACTATTATTAATAAGGCGTGTGACTGAGGAATTTCCGTTGAGCAATTCCTTCTTAGAGTGATAATATAAATTAATGAATAATGATCTCATTGAAAAACTTATAAATATTGTAAATAAATAGAGATTTTGCTCAATGAAACGCGAAATAAGTAATTGAGAGAAGATCGAAATGAAATGTCACGATGACTACTTTCCAAATTTTAGAAACAAGTCAAACCACATTCATACTCGTTTATTTGAGTAACCTGATTTTAACCTTTTCCGAATTCTAATCCGAATATTTCTCAAACGCTTCTGGAAAAAAAAAATCACAGAAGTTATGGACGGAGGCGGTTCTGTTAGCTGGAGTGGAAGATGCGAGGAAGGGTAAAAGGGAAAGAGAATTGGATCAGGTAGAGTTAAAGCGGCAGGAAGGTGCACTCCGACCGCTGCCCACGAAAACAAAAAAAATACTTCCAATCCCTTGGGCGGGGGAGGGAGCTTTAATTGACTCCCACGCCTCCTAGATGGCTCCACCTTCCTTTCTCCAACCCGAAAATCCCACCCGAAAAAAAACCCTTGCGGGCAGGTTTACGAAGGTATTTCGACCATTTGAAGCAGCTTGGGGAAGGCGATTTCTTCCCCACCGAAAATGCTCCAGTTTTTTTTTTCCCAAGAATAAATTTTGCACCGTGCCCACCTTTCCTAATTCCACGAATGGCGCACCTCTATTTTTTCCCGCTCCTCTCCCTTCCACTGTTTGTCTCTGTCCGAGTCCACTCGTTGCGTCTCCAAAGTGTAGAGTTATTTCCCCCTCCTTTTCTTGATGAGGTACCTTATCTTGTCCCATGTGTTGGCCTCCGAAAAAAAACAGCACTTTGGGAAGTTTTGGCGGAAGAGAAAGAATTTCTGCGGAGAAATATATATTCTTTCCTCTTTCACCCGACCGGAGAGAGTGTGAGAAAGGGGGCGACAATGGATTTTTTCCACCCACGAAACAAAGGTGGCGTTATTTTCGGCGTAATAAAATTGCTCGTCGAAATGCGAAATCCAACAGGAGTCCTTCCAATTTATTTATGTTTCGGGAACTGAATTAGATCGTAAATTTCACTCCCGGAAAACTTTGTGAATGAAAACAAATCCAATAAGCGCATTTCTTTCCAAAAGTTTACGTGAAAAATGGGGCTTTTAAATGAAGAAATTTAAACATTCTCTTATCAGAGAAAGGGGATAAAATGGCAGAATCCACAACATGTACAAAATAAAGAATAGAAACAAAAATACCGCTAAAACCGTTTTTCGCTGTTGCATGTATGATAGATGTAAATATTTATTTACTATGCGGAAATAAATATAAATTAGTATACCTCTAATTTATCGGTATTTAACCAGACTAAAACATTGATACTTGCAAATTAAAAATTAGGTATTATTAAGCTTATTCCCAATTTTAATTATATGAAAGCCACTTAATTAATAGCTATCAACATCATAGGCTTTATCATTTTTGTAACGGTAAGAAACTGAACTCGTTTCCCATATAAAGCTATACGTAAAACTGTACAAGAATGAATTCACAAATATCTACAAATAGCAAAGAATATCTGGATATTGCTGAAACCCTTTTACCAATTACTTCTCAAGATATAATTCTGTAAAAAGAAGTTTTGCTGCCCCTTCATCGCTAGTATCGACTGCTTTGTAGCGGTTAAAATGGATAAGGGTATACTTTTCTCATGCGGATGCTAGTTTATGTGCATGACGTTAGTATTTTCCGGCCATTGCTTGAAAATGGCAGATAGGTCAAAACGGGGGGAAATTCTCGGTCGTGTCTTCTGACACAAGTGGTTTTTACCATGTTATTAAGGTTTCAGCATTATTTCTGGCGAAAGCTAAAGTGGTACTTAGATACACGCACCTCGTCCAGTGTGGTGTTTTATGGCTCAAACCCTCGACATTATGAGTTCCTTCAACAAACGGCCCTCATTACCAAGACGCTGTATTGCCTATGACCAGGGTATATTGTGGAGGGTGCTAAGAATCCCCGCTGGCTAAAGTCCTTAAGCTGCTCGCCTATAACTTTCAGGAAGATCATAATCCTCGTTTTATATTTCTCCTGGGAGACCTATCCATTGAGCATCTGTAGCAGAAAACCTTTTAAGATATTCAGAATCATTATAAGATTAATAATACGTACTCTCAAACGGAGATAGATCTATGGATATAGAGTATAATCCTTCAAATAGAAAGGACAGTCCTCAAACAATAAAAATAAAGGGATGATCAAGGTAATTTTAACAGAAAACTACTTCAGTTAACGTGGTAACTGATTATAGATACATGTTGCAAAATATCCTTGGAGGAATAACTTGTAAAGAACCTCAATTACGGCAGGAAAAGTAAACCATAAAATGTGTGTATATGTTACAAGTTATAGAGTCGTAAAGTACTAGTTTATGAAAGTACTTACCGCAAACTAAGTACGGTAATCAATAAAATGTATGATCGTAAGCGAGATAATGAAACATTTTCGAGGTAATGAGAAATTGTCCGAAGCAGCGTATCCCAGAGCAGTCAAGACCCCCGAGGTCGACTTGACATTGCTAAGAGTCGATTAGGGTTGGATGATCTATTGAGAATCTTCGGAGGGATAATTGAAAAATATATCGATGTTGCCAGATATTGAAGATCATTAATAAAGTAATGTGTCAGAATCGTTACGTTAAGCATATCTAATTTGTGTAAAAACTTAATACTGATGAAGAAAATATCTAATCGATCATATTCAAACGAAAACATTTCTTACCATTATTACGTTCTCTACTTTTCGGTAGGTTCATATGCACTAATAATACCTACTCATCGCCATTTCCTTCGCCTCCTAATAACATACCCTACCCTTCATGCCATTAACAACTTCTGCCTTTGTCTTCCTCTCTTCTTTTTCCCTTATATTCTTCCCTAAACAACATTCTTTAGCAATCCCTCTGGCAATATTTGACCCACCCATTTCCTCTACCTACGTTTAATCATTTCAATTAAAACCCTCTCTTCTCCAACCATATCTAGTGGCTAGTTTGTTTTTCTAGTAACCCAACTTACCCTTTCCATTCTACAGCGTCCCTTATACTTGTCCTAAAAATAGTTAAGTCAAAAATGTCGAGAATATCTTAAAAAGGTCAGCATAGAAAAAATTGGTTCCGATTGAGGATTTTATCCTTAACACACGATGCAATAATTGAATGATTCTCAAAAGCTACTAAAGTTTACCCATAAAATAAATTCCGCCCAAAAGTATACGAATAAAACCTCAATATTTTAACGCTTAGGTAATATTAGAAATCAGATTATGACCTTGTAGAATGGTTGTTACCGATTTTCTTTTCCTTTCCGTCATTCCCAGCTAGACATCACAACTCCTATCACAATGCGCCCGTGAACGTGATAATCACTCAAAGAAACTGCTCTCCGATTCGAAGATTCAGGTGCGCTAGCCCACGAATCTAAGAAGGCCTCCCTGAAAGAGCGTCACGCCCTTTGTGCAAACGGAGCAATTACTTTTTGCGCCAATTGTAAGATGCAATACAATGATCGGGCAGGAGCACTTTGTAGCTCGCTTGGAGAGGAAGGAGATCTGACGGCACAAGGAAACTCATATCACTAATTCCTTACTTTGATCCCTTGTTTACTCGGGCGATGAAGCGTTCACGCTAGAATTTACTCGGCAAAGCGATAAAAAATAATCAATCCCGAACTGGATAGGTCGTTTGAATTGCTTGGACTCGGAGAAGGAACCTTCATTAATTTACCTTCCACCTTCGTTTTTTATCATTCGGTTTTTGGAGGAAAAATTAAAAGCTCGACGGCGTTGGAACAATTTTAAAAAATAAACAGAGGAGCGGTCCCATCCGGCCCTTTTTTATTCGGAAACAAAATCAAACCCGGCGTGGAGAAAGAGTAGGGACACAAAGATGCAATTCCATTTCCAGGTACATAGCTTCTGCGTCCTTGGAAATTCTATTTCCTTCGTGGCATAAAACTTGAGTCTTGGACCCAAAAACACGGACCTTTTTATCCGCGCCTACGAACCGCATTCCGAGAAATTACGCAGTGCCTCCCCGCTTTCCTCTTACAAAATTTCTCCGTTTTCTTTCGGACCTTCTCTAAAGAAGAAAAGTCAGCCAACGCTCCAATAAACCCAAACGATTTGATTTTTTCGCCTCCCGCAAAAGACTTCGAAAGAATCCAAGTCCAGTAGAGGAGGGGAAAAGATATCTCTCGGAGAAAGGAATGAATGAGGATCAAACACTTTTAAAGAAAAGAAGGAAACAAAAGAGCGGAACATGGCGAAAAATACTAAAAGGAAAGCCCTTCTCTCGGTTCCATCCCTCCACGATTTTTTCAAATCCTTGTTTGTGTGAATTTTAAGATGATTGTTACTGTAGAAACCGATACGGAACTGAAAAATATAATAATTGCTTAGAGTGAATTTGAAGGACTTTCATAAAAGAAGCCTTCTTTCTCGACCTTGGATTTCCCTAGTGGTTTCAAGTCCCTCCTTTGTACCGTTTTTAGAATCGACGGCGTTTGCGTCTTTATGCGTGAATTCGTCGATTTGGTTATTGGGTTCTGCTGCAAGTACTCAGAATCTTTGTTACTCTTCCAAATTGTTTTCAACACAGGAGGACTCCTACATCTGAGTTAGCAACATTTTTAACAAATGCAAAAAGTAGTATGTCCGGGTGCTGTTAGTGATTGCTTTTGAAGCCACTGTCTTTTCCTTTCCTGAAGATTAGTTCTCATTGGAGCATCAAAGGAGAAGTTTTTTTAACTTGCTGCATTAGCGTTTAGATAAGTAGAAAGTCATCAAAGAAGATAAGATTTCAATCATACGGACCAATAGCAATGCAATAATTTTACCTTTTAAAATATGATAAAGCCTACAGTCGGGTATTTTATTTACGGACACGCCAGTTTGGAGTTGAATAAAAACTAAACCAGCGATTCCAAAGAAAAAAAAAGTTAGTTCCTCAATTTCTCATATTATGTGATCGTTAGAGCTGAGGAACCCCCGAAAGACAGGTTATGACAGGTGAACACGACATTACAGGCATTTCTGCTTGCAAGTATCGCGGTCTTTCCGCACTGTAAAGTTGTATAGAATATATCGCTAGGCTGTAGTTGACGTAAGTTAATGCCTGCAAACTCTTCTACCAAGAGTTTAATAACGTGATCAAGTTCGCATTGAAACGTCCATTCATTGCTAAAATTGTTTCTTTCTATCTTGTCGTAAAAATACTCAAAGACTTTTTACTCGTGTAAAAAATGAGTATTTTATTATTATATTTAAATTTAGTTTGGACTGAATTTACAGTTACTGGGGAAGAGAAGTTTAAAGTGAGTACTCTCTGAAACACCGCGAAAAAACGGGTATTTTTCATTCTACCTTATATGTAATACCAACAAGATGTCGTAAAAGGCAAGATGAAACGTGCTAAAATTTGGTGCAACTTTTTACATCCGGATCGCTAGTTTAGTTTTTATTAAACTGCAAACTATTGTATCCATAATGAAACATCCGACACTAATGAACTAGCTTTATAGTTTAGATTTATGAAAGAAGTACCATTTAATTCAGATGTAAGAACAAATAATAATATCAAATTACTAGAAAAACCAACGAAAAATAAATGAGCCTGTAACCGCCCGCGCCACAAGGAGAAAATGCCTATCAGCGATATTTATAGATAATTTTGTAACATTTTCCATTTATACCTAATTTTATATTTTATTTCTACTACATTATTGCTCCTTTTGGAATAGAAGAAAAAGAGCAAATAATTCGCTTTAATGGAATACTGAATACCTATGAAAGCATTCACTGAGTAAAAAAATTGTTTTATAGTACCCACGCGAATCAAATAAAATTGTTAAATGCTACAAATTTTGAAATTTAAATTCAATATTTTATATTAAAAAATACACTTCTACTATTTAGAGGAATTCACGATCATTTACTAATCAATTTTAATAAATCACATTGCTAGAACATTAACTAGAAATATGATTGTTCTAAACATAGCAAGAATTTTAACATACAATCTATCCTTGAAAAATGCCAGTACTTTCCGGTGAGTCTTATCAACTCTGAAGCATTAACTGCAATCGAATGTCGTGAAGATCTTAATGGACTTTACTGAAGGAGCGAAATCAACAAAATGTGAGTTACACTATCGTGATAACCCTTACTCACTTCTTTCATTCTTAAACCACCAATATCAACTCAATTGCTGAAGCGTGTTCGAAAAAGCTGTAAGACGGTGTTAAAATAACAATTTTGTTGGCCTATATTTATTTCTTATCACATAACTTCTGTTGAAATACAAAAGGCATCGCAACGTACTCTAAATAGGAGTAAATAAGATTGGAACACGAGCACATTACATAGAAAGCCTTATTACGCTTATGCACTCATTAGTAGGCGACTCAATTAAAACTATGCCTCAACTACATAAGCTAGAGCTCCTAAATTAATTCAATCACCGCCACTTCTAGTTATCGCACAAGCTTCCCGAAAGAATTAATTACAACGAACAGCCTCCCTCTTCGAATGTCTCCATCGCTTGAACACTCTCCTAGCTGAAATCACGGACTTCCCAAAAAGCAATTCCGGGAAAAGCAAAAAAAAAAAGATTCGCTTATTTAATTAATGGCGAGGAATACGCCGTGAGAAGTTTTTCTGAAGACGACGTTTGAACGATTAACCGAATTATACGCAGCCCCTGGCGCCTACTCTCTGACCTCTTTCCACAGCGCCCTTTTTGCTGCATCCCCCATTTATTTGCAGAGGGCGGAGTCGCAACATTAAATTAATAAGACAATTATGTAAACAGATTTATGTTCAATATATCCATAGAAAATGAATAGGAGATATCAGGAAAGTGGTTCTGCGATGGATAGCTGCGATATTTAAAAGACGTTGGTACATATACCTCTAAGAAATATATATGATATAATATATATTATTATTTTTGTTGTAGTAATAATAATTATTATTATTTGAATGCATCACGTAGATGTATATTTATTGCTTTTTAGGGTGGGATACTAATTATTGCGTAAATTAAGTTTTATATTTGTTGTTACAATTTGATATTTTGCACATGCATTTCTATATTATAGTAAAGCACAAACATGTATATGTTTTATTTGTGAGCTAATATTTATATAATTGCTGTATTTGATATTAATAAAATTTCATTCAGTAATTAGTGAAATGATAAAAACAGATTTATAAAGCATAAGACGAAGATGGAATAATCCCAAGGAAGAATGGACTTGACTTTTTTGGATAAATATTTAATGTTTTATATTAATTAAAATAGATTACATTGTTTTTATTGTCAACAACAATTTACCAAATACTCCAATATTCAATTTTCAATTAAATTATCAATTTAGGCTCGACATTTTACCTGACACCCTATGTTAAGCCTACAATTGGCTCAAGAGGAACATAAAAGGTAAATAATGCATTAATGTAACTGTGTTGTTTCTTGAATTTCACCTCTACTAGAAATTTGAAGACATGTAATTTAATTTTGTAAGCCATTCACAGGCCGGGTATATACATCTCTGTTACTATTGTAATACTGTGTTTGTATTTTGAATAAATAAAATCATTATTATTAATATTATTATGCCATCCCATCTGATCCATAGAGGTCCTAACTAGAAATATAAAATTTAACATCAGGGTCACTTCTGCTAACCGGTTTTTCGACTAACGAAGATTACTTTCGCTTTTTCCGGCTAACCTATGTGGATTCGGATAACAAATGTTTTAGAGCATTCGTTCGCTAACACACAGTAGTAACACGAATGGTCGTGCCATTCTAGTGTCTTATCTTTTCCGTATTTATGTTTGACAAAGAAATGAGCTGACCACATCGCATAGGGGACACCCACCAACCCAAATAGTTTATGCTAGAATCAGCGAGAGAGGTGACGCCTCGGCATCACATTTCGGTTAATGATGATCTTGGCTAAAATACGATTCCGGAATGAATTATCCGAGGTATCACTGTACTCCATAAATGATAAAGTTTGTCCAGTACGTGGACATAAAAGTAGCTAAAAATTGAGAAAATGTCTTGAAAGAATGTGTAAATCAACAAAAAACAACTCGAAACTAAGAGAAATAGTTATATTCGATTGTTTGATTACCATCTCCTTTTTCACATTTTGACTGCTCTCAAATATAAAATCAGTAGGTTGTACAGGAATATCCATTTAAGTATTCTGATGGATTCCAGATGGATATATGTATAAAAACAAAATCTGGAAAAGATGGAATGGTGATACCTCGGAGTATTTGTAGAAAAAATAGTCTTAGGAAAGAGCAAAAATAGATGGAAAAAAGAGATTCTATTAAAAATGAGAAAACTCGAAACCTTAAAACTTCGACTAAGGCCATCGAATTTAGCGAAAAATATGCGCACATTGCGTCAAAGAGAAAATGTGGGGGTAAGAGAGCAGGGAAGGTTCAATTACTGAAAAAAACTATTTGATTTTAGAACTTAAGTCCACATAAGAGAAAGAGATAACGAACACATTCGATTACCAAGACTTTACTCTGATAGAGTTTCTAAAATAAGATAATATACATAATAGTTTTCCTTGGTATCTTTTTGTTATTCTAGGTAGCCGAAGCTAGACTAACAAATTTGTTTTAAAGGCCACAACTAATAAACGTATAAACTTTTATTTACTTTGCACACTCGGTCCTTCATTATTTTCGAAATCAAGAAAATTATTATTTGCCTTGTTAATGGAATATTGGTAAAGTTGAACGATTTTATTTTGTGAATTTCAAAAACAAACAAATATTCCTAAAAGTTGGCGTACTTTTTGTTTTAATCAATTTATGTTTCACTTATTTGCGTTCGAACTGAGAGATACCCATTAAGTTTTCGCTGACCTTTGACCCGGAGAAAGGTTATCGTTTCTACCGAACCTCAGTCGTTCCAAATGAAAAGCTAGCAGTTACCAAACATTGGATCCATAGAGGGAAGCTGAGCTTAAACTAAAATAACCGTTCATTCCTTTCCATTTACCTCGGAGGCAACGCCCCTGGATCTGCTATCGTACGAGTTTGATAAATTTTAAGAGGCGAACAAAAAAACAGATCGTTGGAATTCATCCAGATAGCGAATTTCAACTTAAAATCCCCGGATACATTAATTAGTGATTGAAAAAAATAGCTAGCTATACCTTGCTAACCTTAAGTCAAGAGAAAATTTTTCCTTGTTTTTAGTCACAAGATTTTATAAAACGTTTAGCACTTATTTCAATAAGATTCTCTATTTTTGAGTCAATATTTCAGTTTTTGTCAACAAAATGACGTCCTTGAATAATGGTTTTTGATATGTTTTCTTTTATTTCCTGCAGTAGAATTCCACCTATTAAATTAATAAAAGAGGGAGATACACGGTCAAAATAGACGGACATAAAATTACGCTACTCAGGAAAAAGCTGGAACTCGAACCCAGGAGACTGTTTTTCCAGTGATGTCGAACTTATTTTCTTTATATAATTATAGCTGAGTAGTATCTTCTGGTGAATTGAAAAGAGAAGTAAAACCCACGCAATAAGGCCATATTCAAAGATTTTTCTTTTAGCACAATTTGGAAAATTCACGTAAAATTTACAGCTTTTGTCAATAAATAATTGAAGCAATACTCCTCTTCTATCCTTGTCCAAAAATTCCACAAAATTAAAATAACTACTGATACCCTTCAATGCTTTATAGTTAGTTTCGTTCTTTAAATCGGTTTAAATGGTATGATACGCAAGATATAATCATAATTTATAACTATCCCAATTGATTTTAATAGGATACGTTATCATTTCCTTCGTTGATTGATTCTTTATTTACCGCTTGTTACCAGTCATTCGTCTTTTCCAACATTATTGAACCATATTAATATCCCATCAAAAAGATTAAATCAAACGATACCAAGAATAGGCTAAGTGGACGACGATAAACTGATTGGTATTAATATTAAGGGTATAACCTTCCTAATTGACCTCACGAAAATCTAACGTAGGTATAAAAATACACACCCCGTTGAGCATCGTTTTTTAAATCGAAGGATTAATGTAGTTATTTTGCGCTGAGAAGCAGAAAGGTTCAGTGAATTCCTAATCAGTAGTTTGAGGTGTATTTTCCGCTTTCAAAAACAATAATTTGAATAAGCAATGAAAAATACATAGTTTACATGCTTGATTTTAGATGAAGATACTAAAGAGAAAAGGTCTTCCGTAGCCGGGAATCGAACCCAGGTCTCTCACATTTCGAGTGGTGCCATTTTACAATAGTAGAAAGCTACAGAGCACATCGAGTTCCATCATAGCATAAGAAATTGAAGGAGAGATAATTTTGCCGTGTTAGCTTCGTGGTTAGAGCAACCACCCAGTAAATGGGAGACAAGGGGTTCGAATCCCGGTAACGACAAGCATTTGTCTTCCATTTCTTCGTCAACTATAACTGCACATGAGCTTAAATAAAGAACGCAATGAATACACTCTTTTGCTCAAGGAGTTTCAGGGAATTTCATCACTTTGAGTTATGTCTTCTTCTTCTATGGCACTACAACCCAGTGTGGGTCTTGGCCTTCTGTAGAGAGTTTTTCGCCATTCCTCTCTTCTTATTGCAACCTCTCTCCAAATGCATTCATATCGGTGTTCACACTATCCATCCAGCTTTTCTTAGGTTGTCCCCGGCTCCTGGTGGCATCTGGTTTTCCCATAGTTAGCCTTTGAGGAATTTGGTCATTCCCCATTCTTATTACATGCCCGGCTCATCCCATTCTAGAAATTTTTATATTTTTCACTATATCTAGCTCTGACTTTGAGTTAAGTCAGAGCTACAAAATTTTTTACATGTATAAGAGCAGGAATGTTTCTTTTCTTTATAACCGCGCTCGCTGAAAATAGCGATGTTTAATAAACTTCGTCTGATTCGAACGAACTGAACTTCACCTGTCAAAAGATACTTAATTATCCATTTCGAAACCATGAAATAAACTCACTCGGAAGAGAAACCGCGAGATTCCTTCCTTTGACGAAAACGAAAATATATCGAACGATGTGTATCTCCCATTCCAATCGGCGATTGACCTCCGACGAACGGAGCCCCACCTGATGTTCTTGTCTCTTAGCGACGAGAGAAAATAAATAGCCTCTTCATCTTGGCGAAAGCAGCGAGATTAATGAACGTCCGAGCCATATAATAATAGCCCACTTGTTTGCTGTAAATGGGATAGAAGGATATCCACATTGCACCGACACGGCGAAATAGCCACTAAAAATAACTCCGGCGAAATCTCACCGTTCTATAAAAGTGAGGGACGGAGGAGACTTTATCCGCGCGTGTGATAGCGGAAATGCCGTTGCAACGAGGCATAAATCCGTCGGAGCGAAAAGGAATAAGACGACGCTGAAAAAGGATCGCTAGAAGGCGGGCAGACGACTCCGTTTATATGGCCACCTTAGAAGGGGCGGATTCGGTGTGAAGTATTAGCGTAATGCGACGGTGGCGCCGCGACAAAGGTGTGGAGGAAAACTAGCCTCGCTTACACTGTAACTAACTGTGTTGTAACTAACCTGAGATACATAATAGTTATCCGTTCATTTATACTGTCGTAAAGAGGTTGTTAGTAGTTGCCCCACTCCAAATGTCGGGTAAAACCGCTTTGGAATTTCAAAATGGATTTCCTACCATTTTACAACTACAATTGCCGTTAAATTAAATAAAGACATTATTATTGCCTACATTCCTGGGGTGACAAATTTCTGCCATAAATTTAGTAAGATGGAGTCAGATTTAAATGAAAATATATTTCCCACGAATAAAGAGTGACGTGTGTAAACAAATTACAAGTCATCTACCACAACCTCGATTTTTTAATCCCATCCTAACCAACCCTCCCAAACACTATGGCACTGCCTTAACGAAGAAACAAACGTACCTGATACAGAAATTAAATATAACAATATAAGCGTCTTATTTTCAACAAGTTTTGATAGAGTGACCAGATTCGGTCAGCATAGCCATCATTAGGTCACCAGATGTCTACTAAAGTAGTAGTAGTAAGTGCTTTGACAGCTAAGGTCATTTCGCACGTGAGTCCCCGCCGGGAATCGAACCCGGGACCGCTTTTACCGATGTCGAATACGTTACCCACATGGTTATTCGAAGGTCTAGTCTACTGAAGTCCTTTTACAGTTAATTAAATGTTGTTCCATGAATTATTACTTACGACAATTTGATGCATATATCTTCAATCTTAACAATAAAGATGTGAGGAAGAAGAGTGATAAACGCATGTTTCCTAATTGAGTTAACGAATGAACCCTTGGGTAATTTAGTTAAAAGGCAATCGCTTACGAAACTGCAGAATTGAATGTGGTGTTTCTCTTAATGAAATTGGACATTCATAGCAAAGTGACAAGGCAGTAACGAGCGTTATTCCTGAATAAATTCTTGCCATACTGAATATGCGTTTACTGAATAAATACAATAATAAATCGACAATATACCCAAATAAAAACCCCCTACAAAAAATGTCCGCGCTGCGTCTTTAACTTTAACTCGAAATCTAATTTATTCAAAACTAAAAGACCAAGTTTTGCGAAGGAAACTCTCTATAAGGGCACCCAATCATTACCCACTGATATTACAGATTCGATCGTTTTAAATGTATGCTTTTTAGACCTTTATGCTCAACAACTTTCGGGAGCACACGTTAATGATCACTAATTTGTTCAGAGATTACAAATGGAAATCCACAAACAACGAAAAAGTTTTCGCAGCTTAGGTTTATGTTCCCTAAGCAAGTTTCCAAGACCTTTCGTCACTATTTTTTATCTACTTCACCCAGGTGTTCTTTCCAAATGTATAATAGAATGCGGCGGATGTTTTTAACCTTAATTTAATCCAAGTATTCATTCCTAAACTGGGATTCGAACAATAAACCTTGTTGTTGTTAGTCTAGGAAGCTCAACTCGACGCCACGGTTAGCAATTGTAAGTGGTAAAATCTTATTTTTAGCCATAATCCACACTTATTACCGTAAAAATGCACTAGTCTAACTTGCATATATATTTAAAATACTATTTTTCGACGTACTGCGCATTAACACGTGACGTAAGGATAACATTCAAATTAATCTATAATATTTCAAACAACCTCCACAATTTTTTCTGGAAAGTCTTCCGCAATTCAAAGAATGCGCTTCAAGAATTTCGAGTCTGAGCGAAAACGCGAATGTAAATTTCCGTATTGAATCGAAGGCGTTGATTCTTTCGAAAATCAAGGACGAAGATAAATCTCAGGTATTTATGAGTGCAGAGAGGCTGCGTCGGTTCGGATGGCGTTTTCGGGTCGCATCTCTTCAAATTTCACGAATAACCGATAAAATTCTGCGCTGAATTCTGAGGTAAAATTTTCCCTCGAGAGCATATCCGCAAAGTATGTCGTTAAATTTATGGGAAACTTGGTTTAGATTCACGTCGTTTCCATTTACATCGTTTCGCTTAAAAGTCGCAATTTTCGGAGACACGTCAACGACGTAAACCGAAATCACTTTTTTGTTAAGAGGACTTTTAGAGGACGTCGCCGTTATATCCCCAGCACAACTTTCCAGGGTCATCCACGGAGCTGAGGATTATTTTTCGTTATTATTTTATTTCAAATCGTTTCCTGTACAGAGAGCATTTGAACTTGAATTCCTCTGATGATGCGTTAGCGTTCTTTCACTCTTCACAAATGTTCTTAATGCATTTACTTTGTTGTACTTTCGCTCTAATGTTCGCGTTGTAACGCGATTTCAAATGTGTGCTTTTCGATGGCGTTCCTAATTCATCAAGACCTTATATCGTCTAATATCGATTCTACTTAATTGTTTGAGGTCTTCTTCGACTTCGAGGTAAGTCCAAGTTTCTGCTTCTTACCTTGGTGACCATACGGCTTTGTAGTTCTCTTTTTTTAGATAATACTTCAAGAATGTACGCTCTCTATTTATATTCTTCATAATACACTAAGATAATTTTTCTTTATGTAAGGCAAAGTCTGCCTATTATGACCGTTATCTATGGACCTACAACTTGTAAATCGATAGTGTGTATGAAAATCAGCAACACTGTATTTTTCCACAGCATAATATGCGACCGGTTTCACACGCTTGCTTGCATCTTCTTCATAAATATGCATTATTTTCCTTGAAGATACAAGCACGCCTGTGAAACCGGTGGTATTTTAAATACTCTGAGGAAAAGTACGAAGTTTCACCTTCTTTTCACCAAGTCTTGACTTCCACCTCAATTTAATTGTTTGTACATATTCTATAGTTATTTATGGTTTAAATTCCTCCGTATTTTGCTGTACTGGAATGAACTCACTCATCCCAAGTCAATAAAGTCATCTTTCTCTATATTCAAGCGTGAAATCTTTGAAAGGCTCTTCAAATCTGAGCGTCAGCTTTCTTGTTAAGTGGTATTCCTTCTCCCTCTTTTGTTACAACTGTATCACTCTAGGGCGATAGTAAGCTAATATAACTCTTCCCTTCTGTTAATTAAATGCATTGTAACGAATACATCTCATCTACCGTATTTCTTTTTCTCTCTCTTTCTATTTTCAGGCTTTCAATGACGAGGATTACCTGATGATCCAATATGATTATTGCCCATGCGACGAGTGCCTCTGGCTGAAATAATAACAATTAGAATAAGATAATCCAATTTTGGAATTGATAATGTCATTACAATTAGTTTAGTGAAACGATGTTAACTTTAGATATTTAACTTCATATTGTAACTGTAACATTTAAACCTACATTTTTAGTATTTTATTGTTTATAATTCATTTTCATTTGTTGTTCTTATTCTTACCTTAAATTTACTGTATTATTTATTGTCTTTATATACATGTACTGTGTTTTCGTGAGTTTTTTCACCCCCCTTCTCTGTGAGTGTTTTCCCGCAACGTGGGTTTTTTCTTTGGCAACCTTCAGTTGCAACGCTTTTTCCCAAACCGCATTCTTTCTTTTAGTTATAATTTTATTCTGTACTTATTATAATGACATACGAGGTTAGGTGGAATAGAGGCCCATATAGGCCTAACCTCGCCAATAAAGAGTCTATCTATCTGTCTATTTTGCCGGCCTCAGTGACCCAATGGTCAGCGTGTAAGCCTAACAATACCGGGGTCATGAGTTCAAATCCTGGTTAGGGCATGGTTGTTAGCAATCGTGACTTGGAAAGACTAATTGTAAGAGTGGTCCCTTAAGACTAAAAATATCCCTAATTAAGTCGTCATTATTATTATTTTCTACATAAAATTGACATTCCCTCCCCTGATAAATCTTAACGGAAGCCTCGATCTGGCCTTAGCGCCTTGAACCTCTGATAACCTTACATTTATGCCCTTTCATTTGATTTTTTTCCCAATAGAAAGCCTCTGAGCTATCTGCGGAGGAATAGCACCAGACCGTGAAGGCAGTGAAAAGGAATTCGAGATTAGAGAAGTGGCAGTCTGTATCATTTAGAGGAAGGAGCCATTAGAGGCCGAAAGGAGCAAAGCCCAAACATAAACGAACCGACGTGATGCGACTCCGACACGGTCACGACGGAGTAATTGACCGTCGTCCCGACATATTGGAGAGGTCAAAGGTCTCGCAGTGGCATACTCTTATTCTCATCGCGATGGGGCATGAAAAAAGTACCACCCCGAAAAAAAGGCGAAAGAAAAAGCGATCGGGAAAGCGCGAGGGCGGAGCGTAGATGGGCACACAGTCGCCGTTGATGAAATTTCAATGACGTGACCCATTTCGATGGGACAATGAACTCGGGCAATTCTCCACAATTATTCATGGCCGCCGCTCGCGGTAAAAAGGCCTGGAAGTCGATGTAAAAAGGGGATTTCTTCGCTAGAGCAATGGTAATAAATAAACGCGCACTCCATCTTCATTAACGCGACAGTAAAACCGTGAAAAATTCAGCCTCCCGCGAATTTGAAAATGTAATCTTCTGAAGAAAGAGAAAAACAGATTTTTGGCGGAGTTAGGCTCAAAGCGCGCGCCACTTTACCCGCGGGTAAAACTAATTGGACCTAAAATTACGGGGAGATTCCACACTCGTGCGGTAATGTGAACAAATAAAAATTTATAAAACGGCATCCAGTGGAACAAAACAGACCCAATACCATCGTCGCGAAATAGAGAAGTTCTACTGCGGTGACCTAGAAACAGTAAACAGGAGGAGTTACACTTACATACGAAACATTGTTTTGTGTATCCTTCTCGAAAATCCGGGAGAAAGAAGCGGACCGAGTACGAGATGGAGTTTTTCCTTTGCACAAGTCTCACAAATTTGATGAAAATGGAAACAAATATATCAGACAGATGATTAGATCATTGAACTAAGCTTTACTCCAGTAATTACACGATCTAAAATCGCCTGGATTTTGATTTATTTTGTGCTACGAAAGTTTTCTAATTAATTCAATAAAGGATAGCCACCGGTGTTAGGATAGGGGATATTCACTGGTCCTTCAAAGGATTTTCCTGCAATCCTTCAGGAGAAAGATGAATAATTGTTGAATACTATGGAAGTTTTGTTTGACATGCTATTTTATATATTTTTATTGCATTAGTGAATTAGTTTTAATGAATTATTGTTGCAGTACAGCTCAAGTGATTTTGGTATACACAGTTTCCTACAGGTCTTTTACCTTATATTATCAGTAGGTTTGCGCAGGTTTATCACCCCCCCCTTCTCTGTGGGTGTTTTCCTGCTGTGGAGATTTTTTCCTAAGTTAACATTTAGGTTTTCTACATCCTCAAATTCTTTTCGAGTTCTTCTCTCTATTTCTATTTGCAAATATATTCATGTTTTAATGATAACATTGACGACAGGAAAGATGGAAGAAGAGAATTTTAGTCTCAGTCTCTCCTTAATAAAGATCTTAAAGATAAAATGTTTTCATAGGCTGTTGGTACAGTATGAAGGTAGAAATTATTTTTCTATTGGGCGGATTTCTAACCCAGAGACCATAGGTGAGGCCAAATGCATTTATGTACAAAGCCACATTTAGCCTTTTCCTTGTGCAAAAGAACTAATCAAATACAGTATGAAATAAATTACTTAGAATAATTAAAAGATACAAAAGGAAAGATAAGAAACAACATAAATTGGACTGGGAATGCAAAAATTCCAAAAATACTATAAGATTATGCGGCAAAGGAATATATTTTAGGAAGACCAATGAAGCTATGGTAAAGGGGAGCAGAGGCCCAACCCCCTAATACGAGATAAGGATACGACAAAGTTTAACAAGCAGATAGTGAACCGCTATTAATTATAAATTTTTTAACTATCTGCATACGAAATCTTATTTTAATATTATTCAGAACAAATATATCTTCCTTGTCTAACGAACATCTTACTATTCAGTGGGGTTATTTAAACATTACTTCGTAACTTCCACGGATAAGAGTTCATAAGAATTTGATTTCCACTTAGGTCTTTCGAAATGAAATAACATCTTTCTTGTCAGTGAAATCGAGACTATAGTCTCGTTTTCTATTCAACCCATCGTCAACGTAACTTAGATCTAATAAGCAATGATCAAAAGTGATTAAATTAATAGGAAAACGAAAAATTGAAATGTATATGAAATAAATCTATAGTTCCAATTTTAATCGAAAAAGTGAAAGAAAAATTTCTAAATTATAAAAAGGATGGACTCGTAACATGTAGGAAAGCTTATTTCATACACATTGACTTCGTGGTGCATAAATAATACGTTGAATTCCTTTCCATACACCTCTTATAACTGAAGAGAACCCTCATCTTGCAAACATAAGACGGATGATCCCTTAACAGAAGCGCATCATTTCTTGAAAGAAAATCCTCTGGAAATACTTCGAGAGAAATGAGGTAGGCAAGAGAAAGAGGGTCAAAGACTCGTTTGTAAGACATTGTGCTGCCCGATGCAGCAAATAATGTTTCCAATATGAATGATTCACTTCTTTTTTCACGCAAGGCGCTTGTTATTTCCCTCGGGAAAGAGGCAGGGAAGGGCAGATCTATCGGGCATAATCTCCAATTTCTTCCTCCCTTCTCCATGCAGCCCTATGGACCTCAGCTTCTCATGAATATTTTCGATTTTTCCTCTCATTTTTTTTAGTTCACTTCGTAACCGGCGCACGCATGTAGTTATATCCTCACCATTTCGAGCCGACAACTGCTTTATCGCACTGTCTCCAATATTTCCCCGTCCGACAAGTTGCGACTGAATAACCTTGATGCAGAAATAACCGGGGCGCGAGGGTATAAAAATCTGCAATCAAGTTGAAGAGATGCGGGATCTAAATAGTTCAAGATGCTCCATTTCTAGCGGCGACCGGTTTTCAGGGAGTCTATTCAAAGATAGATTGCGGAAATCCTCGCACCTGAGGCGTTATTGTATTCTTGGCAAGATGCGGCACATTTTCAAATTCTATTATTATTAAATTGGAGAAAAATAAAGACAATTTTATCAGAATGAACCACAGAGAATTCAGTGTTATGGCTTTAGACAGTGAACAAAATGCATAGGGGGTGTATCTTCCCTTTCTACGCAGTTATTAGTCGTCAAACTCCTCAGTATATTTATACCTAATCAAATAGAATTTTGCACAAAATAATTAAGGCAGAAAATTTTGAACGATTTTCCATTTACCTCTCTCAAGATCCAGAATCCTATCTTAACTCTATTATAATCTGATAATCTGGAGCCATTTATTTAGCACCCGATAAATTACAATTCCTTTACTTTTCTCTATAAATCATTTCTCAGCCTTACACTTAATCTTTTCACAAAAACCTTCCCTCTATCTTCTCCAGGAAAACTTTCCTGTCTCGAAAGAGGCTCCACAAATGTCTTGGGCATATTCTATATTTTTGTTAGGAATTATTTCTTCTCTTATCTTTTACGATATATGCAAGAATGTTCAGCTTCCCCAGGAGATTTATTTTCGATCGGTTTCTTCAACGTTTTGATATCTTTAAGTTGGTTCCTTCGTTACAAAACCGGTCAAATAACAATCTTATGGACGCAATTTTTTTCTTTTTTGCACTTATTTATTCCGCAAAGTTATGCTTGATAATATCAATTTTACCTGGTATTGTCTGCTATTAGCCACCAGATTACCAATAAAATAAATACTTGAGGGAAAACTTTTCTTCTTTAAGATAAAGCTATATTAACAGGTACATCCCAAAACTATTCATTTACATAAGCTACAAATTTAATCAATGAGAGATACTACAATCTTAATCGTGCAATATAAACAAAAAATTTAAATTCGATGTAAGAAAACCACGCAAATATTTTGTAAGAAAAGCATGTTATAACTGAAACATGGAGGTAAGCAATGCGACTGTCGCAGGGGACCTAATTGTCTTCTGGTTAAAAAGCAACACGTCTTTTCCAACGGGTTATCCTAATTACCAGTCAAATGCTTCTCAAATTGAAACAGGGAGGTGTCTCGGTAAGTCAAGATGTCCCGCGTAAGAAGAGAAGTCTGGTTGAAGCCAAGAAGACAGCGCTGGGGAAATAAGAAGAGGCAAAACACGCACTAGGACCCGCAGAAGTTGGGAAAATGACATGACTGCAGAGAGTCCCAGAGATGCAAAGTTGAAGAAACTGGAGAGAATTTCAGCGACGATGCTATTCGGAAGGTCTTAAGTAGAGAGAGAAGAAATGAGAGCATTTCGGTGAAAAGGAAGTGCGGGAGATTAGATAAGATAAAGTCTTTACGGGCAAGGGAGTAATAAGTCTGCTCTTTCTACCCGAATATCCCACGCATTTCGAAGTACCAAACAGTTTAGGATGCATCCCTAAATTGAAAAGGCGGATTAAGAAAGACTGCGGGTTCTAAAAGGGGATAAGCATAGAACAAAATAACGAAAAAGTAGAGGACTGAAAGATGTGACACTGAAATGGAAAGAGAAAGGAAAATGAAGTCATGAGCTGGAAGGAATACTGCCCATACGCCAGCAAAATATGGACCTGAACAACCGTTAATAAATCGCAATTGTTACCTAAGGAACTTATTTAGGTTACAAATGCTACTGTTGTGTGTACAAAGACAATATTACTTTGGTTACGAATTACTATTTCTTGATATTTCAACTGCTAAATGGACAGTTGATTTCATTATTGTATGTAAATTCATCTTCTCTAACATTGATTGAATTCCCACCCCCTTCTTAGGCTACGGGAACCTTTAGAAAGGGGATGAGGTAACCAGACAAGATTAGGAGTGAGGTAGTTATCCCTAATTTCCTAATTGACTTAATACGAAGTCATCAAAAGTCGCTAATAGTTTTAATTAAGTTGTGATAGCTATTATCCGTTCAATGAAAGTATTACATTAGATTTAATTATGTCATATTTATTTAAAATATTTTACATTATTCAAGGTAGCTATATTCCAAATAGAATTCGATTTACCGAAATGTGTCCACAATCGTCTAGACGTTTTTGAGGATAATTTATTTCGATAATCCTGCCTCGCCTTAAAACCTCTCAAAAATAATATGCTACTTTATTTCCTTTAATCTGAAATACGAATATTTCGGCAAAAATTTGCTGGTTTTATAAAATCCTCATAAAGACTGTCATCAATTGAACCTTAGGAGCTTACTTCCTCTAATTTTATTCTCATCTTAGAGAAGTATACATGCATGTCGGAAATACACGTAAAATGCACTTATATAATGCACAATAGAGATTTATATTTAAACAATCGCCCCAAAGAAAGACCAATGTTTTCGTTTTCCTGCCATTCTCCATGTTCATTCACCGAGAGAAAGTCTGCAAAAATCCGCAAAAACAAGGATGATGAGAAAAAAGTGATTTTTAAAAAAGAGAAACAGTGTGAGAGGGGAAAATGGAAAGGATAGAGAAAACATTTTGAGGTGAAAGTGAAAGAGAGAGTGGGGCAAAAATTCGAAGCGCTGCAGAGGGAGTTAAGGGGGGAGAAAGTGGTAAAGGTTGGGGGGAAGGGACCGCTAAAAAAGGATGAAACGAGGGTAAAAGAGGATAAGAAATATAAACAGAAGGTCCCCTGAGGGCATAAAGGGAACTTTTGCAGGGACCGCAGAGACATCTAGAGTCTTTCTTCCCAACTACCCTGCTAACTTCTTTTCACCCCTTCTGCCTATTATCTCCACTCTTTATAGCCAACTTCATTCTCTTTCCATTCCCTTGTTTTTCTACCCTTCTCCTCAAACAAAGCCATATTTATATTATCGAATCGTACATTCTATATTTTTTCAACACCGGGACTATTGTTTTCATCCGATACCTAAAACACGTTAGGAAGACAAAGAGATACTCTATCGGATCTAATTCGTTGGAAGCGTTTATAAACCCTTCACTCCTCTCGCAGAAAAAATTTAAAGCGATGAATTTATCACCTGTTTCTCAACCACTGCGCGAATCACGGAGGGATTTTGAAGGTTCCCTTCCTAGATGTCCCCAACCCTTTCCTCAGGTTGAGTGACGAGAAAAGATTTGGTTATGCAAATTTCGCGTTTTTGCAGAAAAGCCTCGGAATTTCTTGGGAGTGAATAAATTTTCGCGTTGTCCAATCGTTCTTAAGAGAGGCTTTTTCGATAATCAGATTTCACGGAATATTTCTGCTATTTCTTCTCGCTCCATCGGCTTCCACCCGAAGAAAAACTTTTGTTACTTTGTATTTACTTTTAATTCCGTAAGATTTGCAGATAAGTCGCCAGTCGAAAATTATTTTTTTTACGTGGAATTTGTTTTTGCTAGCAAAAGTTATCTAGAGAAAAGGAAATGAAAGATCGCAAAATCTTCTGCAGAATTCGTTTCATTAGGTCAAATTTTAAACGTATTATATTTTAGATGTAAATGGCCTTAAAGTTTTATCTTTGCTAGAAAAAGAATCGATACATAAGGCGGCATGCCTTTTAAATTGCTGCCACTAAAAGTGATCCCTCAGCCTATAGTATGTCATAAGGAATTTCTTTTAATCAATTCTTTTACTGAGTTTATACCATTTCTTCAGGGTTATAGAAGAAATAAAATCATCTCTCGAGGAGTTCCACTCTATTTTTGGAAAGAGTCGTATAATTAACCTTTACTTAATAGGATACAAAATCCTTTCAAGTGTGTATGTATTCAATAGTTATAACTCACGAAGCAAACTCTACTTCTCTTTAGCGGTTTTAGTTCACCGATGGAAATAATCTGAAGTTTTTACCAAGAAGATGCACGCATTAAATCAAGATGTACGATGAAAATCAAGAACAAGAAATTTTTAAATCTCTATGATATACGCTTCTGGTATATCCTCTATAGTTCCAGTAACGGTAACTATCTCACATTGAAGTTTTTATCCTATATTCCGCACGGCCATCTGCAATCGCCTTACGACCACGGTTGCTGTAGAATTCACGTTAATGACACCATTATCATTTCACAATTTCATTACAACGTACTTGCCAAAAAAGTTCTTCCTCGGGCTTCCGGATAGCCAAGTGGGCTGCGCGTTCGACTTACGTGTAAACGGACGGTACTTTGGTAAAAATTGGTGAGTATAGGACCCTCTTTGGCTCTATTTTTCTTCCGCGGACTCCAAAATGTGCTTTTCTATACATATCGAGATTTTATTTTGATTCATTTGACTACCAAATAGATACAATTAATTTTGGTAGGTCTGCGATAATAATGTTTCAATCGATTTCTAATTTGAAATACGACGAATTTTCAAAAAATAGCGAGGTCGAACACTAAAATAATTAATACCAGCATCTTAGTCATGCATGGATAGAGAGATTGTATCAGAAACAAGGAAAAGGTTGATAGCAGTACCCTCCAGAGCGACCTAAGAGTAATATCAAGTTGGTGCAAAGATTGGCAGCTTGATTTAAATGCGAAGAAGTGCGTTGCTATAACTTTCACGCGCTCCACCAAATTTATTAGTGAACAATACCAATTTTCAGGATATCCTTTAGAGTCATAATAAATACCTAGTAGTTACACTCAGCAGCAGTTTATCGTTCAAGGAACATATTCGAGATTCTATAGGAAAGGTGAATAGAATTCAAAGATTAATAAGTAGAATCCTGAGAGGATGCCAATCTAGAGTTAAAGAAATTGCGTACTTTTTCCTCATTCAACCAAGCCTTGACTACTGCTGCGCAGTCTGGAATCCACACGAAGTAGGATTAGTCTCAGATTTAGAGATGGTTCAACGTAGGGCAGCCCGTTTTGTCAGTGGAGATTGCAGGTTCGACAGTAGCGTTACGGCCATGATAAAATCACTCGTGTGGAACTCACTGCAGGATAGAAGACCTGATTACCGACGAAAGCTTTTCGAAAAATTCATCGGTTCAGAATTTTTAGGTAAATTGAAAGAAATCAGAATTCCCAAAAAACGAGCGCGATCTCCGAGAGACATCGACAAAACTTTGGAAGGATGTAATCACTAAAACAGATAGTTACTTCTGGTCGTTCTTTCCGAATAGCATCAGAGAATGTAATAGGGTAGATTAGGTAAGGTGTTAATACACCCCCTGCCATACGCCACTGGCGGCTTGCAGGGTAAAAATCTAAATTTAAATCTAAATGTCCGATATTCAATTCGGGAAACTACTGAAGAGGAACTTAAATATAAATGCTAAAAGTAAACTTAAATATAAAGAAAAGTAACACAAAAATGTGGTTTTGTCGCTACTATAGTTCACTAAATATAATTTCACTTTAATCAGAACAATTCTCTACTGCAATATTTGCTATTTTACAATTAAATTACACTAATCCAGTAGGTAAGTTCTTACTTTGCAATAACTAACCAACAGGGTGAGTTTTATTAAACTACTATGTTAATTTACTTGATCGCTATCTATCGGTGAACGAAGAGTAAGTCATTAGGACGAAAGTTGGAGGAGTAGTCATCCAAATGAATTGGCCTAACAACAATCGCTCTCATTTGCCATGCATTATTCCGCAACCACTTTTACTCTCGCAGGATCCTCAACACCAGAAGAGTTTTGCAATGACGCCTTTCTCCTCCTCGGCCCGCTAAGAGTTCCTTCTTATCCACTTTATATCCTTCTTATACCCTACCTTGAATGGATTCGAACAAAACCTCACTCTTTACCTCAACATGCCTAAGATGTAACCACACTAATTCAACCACACTTATAATCCTTGATCACCTATATGCCATGGCTTGCCTTCAGTTGCGATCAAAATGTTTCCCCCTTTCCATGCTTCATGAATTGTAGAATTGTAGGGAAACAAGAATGGCGATTTTAGTGATTTTCCTCAGTGTTCATTTCCTATTGGCTTTCATTTCCTCCGACAATCACGTAGGACCAGACCTTTGATGAAGTAAGATTCACTGAATAATAAAGTATGAAGAATCAGTATGATTTATCCTAAAGAATCGGGTAAACTAATTTCCTCAACATATATTTAGCATGTTAGTTTTCCAAAAGTTATCAAAGGTACAATTGCATTTACATAGTTAGTAATACTTTAAACGGAGTATAAAATGATAATATCACTAAGTAGTTGTGCTGATTAAATCACTGACTTTTAATTTATTTTAAAATTGAATTAGTAACAAACGCATTTTATTTGCTATGCGACCTTCCAATTTTTATTTTGTCGTGAAGTACTAAACTAAGAAATAGCCAATAAAGTAAATAAAATAAACAAAAGTAAAAAAAATAAATAATTTAATCTAGTGTTTTTAATGAAATTAAACCATAACAACCTATTTCTGACCAATCCGTTCGCAAGTCCTGTTTCTTGTATAGTATGTCGGGTCTACCAAAATATTTACACACAAATCTTACCCTATGCCTATTTCCTCAAAAGAATACATTCATTCTATCGATATATTCCGAAGTTTTTGGTAAGTCCTGACCAAAATTTACGAAATATCTTGAAGTCTTCTTATAATTATTCATGGTGAATTAAATTAGTACAATTCAATTTATCTATTAATGCTCTAATCGATGGAATAAACTTTTCTCGAAGGACCTTAATCATAATACATTTTCCCAAGGAGAAACGGACATGAAACATGTCCCGGTTCCGTCAGACTTTTTTCATGTCCGTTTCTCCTTGGGAATTTTTCTAGGTGCACGCCTTTTCGAGCCAAGTTCCTAAAACCCTTTTCCTTGTTTGATAATAAATTTTTACGATGAACATAACATGTTCTTCTGTCGATTACATGATTTTAAATCAAGTATTTTCGATACCAACAGTCATACCGAGGCAGAAAAGATTTAAAGGATGCCGTCTAGAAATTTAATGACACGAAATTAAATCATTTAAGTAGAAAAGAATTTCTCTTTCAGACCATATACTTAAGTTCTATACGAGTGAGGATGTTAGTTATATTACGTTATTACGTTGTAAATAACGTAACTAGTGTACGTTCATGCTGCTACAATACAAAACTATACGATCCGGGAAACATTACTTGCTAAGGACGAAAGTTGCAAGCGGGCTACACCACCATAGTAAACGGACATGTACGGAAAACCATCTAAGGAATAAGCCGATACATCTGAACTGTTAAAGACTTGGCCATAGAAAGTCTATATAGAAGAGCAGTTCAACTATATACAGAGCCAAGTATAAGGTGACGAAATATCGATTCTTTTTCCTCTTTTATTTACTCTTTTGTCCCTTTTCGCCCCTATCTTGTTTCCTGTCGCCATATTCTTTGTTCACTTCTGTAGGCCCTCCTTTCTCTCTCCTCTCTTTTCCAAGATTTCCGCTTCTCAACTTCAACTCCCACGCCAGATTTCGACTTCTCACTTGGAGAAAATACAACCTTCTCTCCTTCCTTTCGCTTCCTTCTATTTCATCCTTTCTCGTCTTACTTTGTGTTTAACCGTATATTTTTATCTGCTGCGATTTCTCTTTTCTGTTATCTTTCTCTACCATGATACTAGAACTCCCAAATGACTATATTTCCGTTCCCAGTATCTATATTCTGCGTATCTTAAACCAATTTATCTCTTTCTATTTTGGCATCATTACAATAGGAAAGCACTGCAAATACGTATAAAAATTATATGATTATATTATATGTTTTTAATTGATTTATTCGCTCAAACGGTGCAATAACGACGCATAGTACTCTCCGTTTATCGTTTGAACTTTTACCAAGTAACCAGTGTAGATGATTCCGTATGTATCCCAAAAAAACCATGGCCATCACCTTGCCGGCCGATTTCACCGTCTTCGGAGCCTGTTTGCATTCAAAAACCCACTCTTTCGACTTTTCCTTTGTGGACGAAAGGATGTGGATGAATCAACGCAGTTATGTAAGAACGTCAGGATAGCGACGTAAAACGCCAAAATAGCCTCAGAGTGGACCACACGATCGCGTTTATCAGAGAAAACCCATCTTGCCGAAATTTCTTTCGCGCTCAATTTTTCGTGCAAATTTCAAAACACTGTACATTACGATATTCCTGTGGCCTCAACTATTTCGCCCACTTTGTTTCGTCGATAACTTAAAACCATATCGTGGATTTTATCAACCATTTTAGGGGCAGTCACTTCCACTGGACGTCCCGAGTGATGTTCATGCATTGTGGATGTACGGACTCATTTGATCTCATTTACCCAATTGTAAACCGTTGCAAACACAGGAGCAGATGTGCCATGAAATTCAACCAATTCAGCTTGAATCTCTTTCGGTGTTAAGTCTTTTAAATATAAGCGTTTAATCACCGCTCTAAATTCACTTTTTTCTATTTTTCTAAATGAACTGAAGTTTTTTGCTTCAGTCGGCAGTAAAAATTAAACCAAAAGATGGATATAACTAAGAATTTAACATCTCTCTAGTGAATAATGATACTCACTGAAAACAAACCATTTATGATACTACGAGCGCCATCTCTAGGATTTTCTAAGGACTTCAACGTCCTTTTTTAAGGACTTGGACGACCCTCGTATTAATAGACTACAAGTATACACTTTGTACAGCACCAAGGGAACAGATTCTACTGTAAAATAAGTGAAAAATAAATTACCCAAGGAAAATTAACTCAATGTTCAATGTTTCAATATTAAACCTGCATATTTCTTGTCTCATATTTACTTCCAAAGACTTTCTAAGATAACATCAGAAAACAAAGAAGACATCTGATGTTAAAGAAAGTAATCTTAGTAAAAGTTCTACACATTCAACTCGAGAATGCAGTAAACCCAATCCACTCCGAACACATGTTAGCAATTCTAAATAACTCTTCTCTACAAATGCTCCCCGCCTCTATCGCATATTATACATCTTAGACTATTATTTCTCTCTATATTGGAATCATTACTAAAGGTAAAAAAGAGCTATAAATTACCATTTATACTAACCAGTACAGCAAGCAATTAACGAAAGTTACTTTGGAGTAAACCTACAGTGAAATAGTTCTGACATAGGTTACAAAATTTGTAAAAGGAAATACACCTCTCGATTCTCGAAACTATACCTCTCTTCTTTTATCACTTTAACTATCGAAGGGATAGGCAATTTAATCGCAAAACTCGCGATATATGAGACTCCAAAGGAGCTTCTTGTAAAATACTACACATTCAATTCAAGAATCCGGTAAATCTATTGGAATATTATCGATATTCAACGAGTCTAAAAAAGATTCCTTGTGTTTAAAATCAGTTTAAACAAGAAATTTGAGCAAGATGTACTAGATTTCCTTTTTTATTTGCCCTTCCTTATTTCTTTAGTTATTATGTGTTTTCAGTGAATCTTTTTTATCTACAAAGTAAAATTAATCTGTCCAAGCGTGCTGTCGTGGAATGCAACACACGTCTTAAAAGAAAGAACACTTTGTTATTTCCACAGAAGATTTTTATTGACTTGTTTAATGATTTAACATCTTCAGTATCCGAAGATACCAAATCGTTGACAAAACTAGTCAGAAATCTGCTACGGGAATCACGAAGTATTACTTCTTTTAATAAGTGCTTTCAATCTATGGTGAACCTGATTAATTGGGATGAGTATATACATACTATCTGTAAGTAAACAGCCATTATTACTCATTAGAGAATCGTCCAGCCTTTTTAAAGACAGCCAGAAAAAAACAAAGCATCGGATAAAGGAAAATAAACTCTCTTTCTAAAACCCTGGAATAACAGCATCATTCTTTACGCAAGATCTCTCCATCGTTACGCAATATATCCTTACCCTATTGACTGCGCTTTTCCAATCCTTAGAATCCCAAATTTCTCACATCTGAAACTCCATACATTTTACATCTCAATACCATTGCTCCGTTTCCATTCCTACTTTCACCATCCATAACAACTCCATTTCTACTTTCTCAATATCCGATGTCCCTTTCGGAAACCTCCTTCCTTTCACCGCGTCCATCGCATTCTTCTCCCGGACCATACATTACGCCCTTAAACTTTTCCAATATCCCTTTTACCCATATTTTCGCCATTTTATCTCGAATCTTTCCCCGCTTACCATTTACTCGCTCCATCGCGCCCTTCGGACACTGCGAAAGAATCTCCTTTTCTCGGGATTCTTCCAAAACTCCCTTTTAACGCCCGCCATTTCGCCCTTCCGATTCCCTCATCTTCCGTCGCAACTCCTGACCCTCATCTCCTCTCTTATCCGTCGCTTCGATCGAACGACGCCAGGACCTCTGTCTCTTTCACTCTCTCAAGGATTTCCGCCTTTTGATGGAGAGAAGTGTTGCTGAGAGTAAGGAAGATACTGCACGAGAAGAAATAAAGTCATAAAGGGAGAATGAAATGGAATACGTAGGCTAGCTCTCCAAATGGTTATTGTATTTCCCAAATGTAGAACTGGTGAATCTGAACTCCCAATTTTCTTCATTGAGGGTCATGAAATCTACTTACACCTTTTTTCGACCAATGGTAAATAAGAACCATATACAAGGGAAAGGGTGAAAGGTGCACATATAGGTGTGAGCCTAGGAATAATCCCAAGTAGAAACGGGCAAGAAAAATTCCGAAAGGACTCGAACCCGGATCTTCCACATTCCGGTTGGACGCATGTCTAATAGTTCTGGCACGATATCTCAATTGGTGTGATATCGTGCCAGAATTAGACGAGTTCTGGCACGATTGCTGAATTGGCTAGAGCAGTCACCTGGAAAGTGGAAGATCCGGGTTCGAATCACGATCCCTTCAGACTTTTATTTTCTTCCTTTCTCCGTGGGAATAAGTGAATGCCTCGGAGGAATCTCCAAAAACACTTTTTTATTTACTGTCCAAATCTGATTTACGAATGGTCTTTTTCATTTGTACCGGTACTGTAATACTACTTCGACAGCTAATACTATTTCTCACGTGGATCCCCACCGGGAACCGAATGCAGATCCGTTTTCACCGACGTCGAACTTCCTATACCCATGGATATCCGGATCCCTCTTGGTCTTTTTCATTTATATCAATTTATTCTGTTTATACTCCTTTACCTCTCAATTCAACTAAAATTCAGCCCACTAAGACGACGTTTTCAACGCACGATCAGTTTCTTAAGAAGAAAATTAAACAGAACGAACAAATGAAGGAAAATATTTGAGAAAGGAAAACCAAGATTTAATTACATAAACGAAGATATCAGTTTGTCTATTGCCTGCTACTACTACATCCTTTCTGACTCCATTCAACAAATAAGTAATCATAATAGCAGCGTGAAACAGAATTGATTGAATAGATGCCGTAAACCTTAATACATTTGTCAAATTGATTACACCTGAACTTCAATTACTTTCCTACTATTGCACTATTGCCCAGTAAAGTGTTATTCCGAAGTATCGTTGTAAACATCGCATATATAAAGAGAGACAAAGCCAAGGGGTTGGCTTTGGGGGTTCAACCCCCCCCCCCGTAAGAGATCAGAGGTAACAATAAACGAAAGGATAGTTTCTCGCAATCATACCATACATTCGTAGGGTATACACTTAAATAAATCAGTTCATATTTTCATTCAATTTTGGGCTGAAGTATTGCTGCTCCTGAATGGAATGTATACTCTATGGCTCCCAACCCCCTACACAGACAAACCCTGACTCACCCCAGCATTAAAATAACCTAACTTCTAAAGTATCTGAATTGAAAGTCCCTTGTCTTAATTAACTCTTCTAACTCAAAAATACCTTCCTATAATTCGGTATTAAGTTTTTTAATAATATTAGTGAATTGTTCTCCTCTTTATTTACATATTTAAATTATGAGTGTCTAATTAATAAACATATTTAAATAAGATTATCGAGAAAATTCATAAATAAAATGTTCGATATTGAACTCTAAGCTTCGAAAAGACAAACAACTAAAATGAATTGTTTATCGTTGATAAATACATTGAAATTGGGTCCATATATACGTTGTTATATTCACTATTACACTCAAGAATGTAGCTATTTTAGTATATTTGTTTGGAGAGAAAAAAAGGAAAAAAATTGGAGAAAATTGAGAGTGTACGAAGAAAGAAGCGAACTTATAGAATTAGTGAATGTTATAAATAACTTCTGGCCGTACTTCGTGGAAAGCCATCTAGAGAATTACGAAGTCTTTCCTTATTCTCTTATAGAATTAGTCTTAAAAGAAACGTCAGGATACCCGAGACGGTAGAGGGGAAAGAAAAAGTGCAAGATAAAAGATTGCCAAGTGGGACGAGGAAATTGGTTACAGTTACTCCGGAAGATGATATCTCTATGAGAGGGTTTAAGAAGAAGATTTGAAGAAATATTTGGGATTTGGGGAGATTTTCCCCAAATATATAAAAATAGGATTATTTTTTGAAGGACCACTGAAATTAATATCTAACTTATTTCAACAAAACTTTTCTCTATATTTCAATCTTATCTACCACAGCCTAATTTCACAAAGAGTTGCATACGATGGAAAAAATCTTATATTATTCTTTGGGAACACTTCACCTCCCTTACTTTCAGGCGTCCTATCTCCCCAAGTTTTGAGGTTAATGCTCGTGGAATTTAAAAGTAATATTGGGAGTAGAATTCAATAGAAAACAGTTCTGGTGCTTTATCTCATAGGAAGATTGGTGCTCGAAAATAGGATCTGAATAACTAAGACGATTGAAATGCATTAGTACCCGTTTGGAGAAAATAATAAATGGGGAATTGATACTTTAGACATTCTCTATTCACGTGCTATGGTTACGGAATATTTTATCTCCAACAGGGATTATAAGAAAGTCTAATCCCATATCATAACGAAAATGAGACCGGATCTTCGAATAATGTTACGGACAAACGGGTTTCTGCTTTACCTCAAACGACATTAGCAACCTTAAGGGCTCAAACCTTTGATAAGTTAATCGTACGAACAATTTGACTTTATACCTATCTATGTCTTCTAGCTTATTGGTCGTAGTACTCTAAATAGAAAGATACCAACAGCACTTTCATACTTTAGAATTTGAAGCAATAAAATTCCGGATTAGTTCTTTACTATTCAAATTTCCTAGTTGTCACCGAACTGTATAAAGTAACTTTGAATTTTATTAGAACCAAAGTAGGAACTGTAGTCGATTCCTCATTCTACCAACTTCTTAACAATTTAGATATGCCCATTTTAAAAACCATAAGAGTGACGCGGACCAGGCACGGATTTGACCTATCATAAGCCCTAGGTGCAAAAATGAGATTGAGGCCCCCACTAGGTATTATGAAAATAAAAATTCGAATATATTCATAAAATGCATAAATTTAAATCCCAGAGAAATCTCAGTCGCTTCGAGAATTAATAAGTAAGTTTTGAATTACACTTCAAAGTATTTCTATGAATTAGAAAGATGGATAGACTTAACATTATACAGCGACATAAACAATGTAACATAACATGCAGACTCGCTTTAAAAACATAAAACTCTTTTTTGAAGCAGAAAACCAGAAAAATTTGTTATTGAAAGATTATTTGTTAATGAGAGTTGGTAGGCCCCCGTATGGTTGAGGCACTCAGCTAGAGCCTATTGCACCTAATTATAAATCTGCCACTAACTTAAACCATGATTATCTCATTCCTTTCGCCACGAATCATTTCCAAAATCGTTCCTATAATTTAATGGCTGTTAACCAAGGAAAGAATACATCCACATTGTATACCATGTCGTCTGGTTTCCATTAATTAATATCTCGGCAAAAGATCAAAGATTCAGAACCACCTTTAGTCTAGTCTGTCTGTGTCTAGTCACCTCTAGTCTATAACCAGCTAGTCAAAATTTCTAAAGAAGCTACTTTTTTACTAGCCAGTACAAATTGACAGCATGCCAATATTTTGGTAATTTTTGATAATTTCGGGCGCACTTCAAAAAATTCCTACCGAGAAATAGCTGGAACAAATAGCCAAGCAATCGTTAGCCGAAAAATATTTTAGCTGGGTTACTCGTTAGCCTATACATTAGTCAAGTATGACTTTTAAATTAAATTCTAGAAACAAAAACCTAGCTTCAGTTAAAAGTTTAATAGCTTTCACTGATGTTCCATTTCGTCTTGATACAACGGCAGAAATGCATAAAACATTCAACTGCTACCACGTAAGTCCCCAAGAGACCGTGTCTAGCAGATACACTATATTAGGAACAAAACGGTGAGAGCAAACAGGGGAAACAAATTGCGCCAGCGTGCACGTACAAGGGCCCCTAAACATAGTAGATTGGAAGGAGACAAAACTAGTTAAAGTGATGCGATAAGAGAAGGAATCTTGGAAGGAAGAGAAGGCAAAAGGGCATAGAGAACGGGTAAACTCGAGGCTGGTTACCTCGCGACGGGGAGAAAAGGAAGGAAAGCCTTATGAGAGAGACTTTTGAGTGCGAGAGATAAGAAAGCGCAAGAGGGAGTCCTTTCGGATGAAGGAAATGGAGAAACCTCCTCCTCTCGAAATGGCCGAAGGGGGGAAGAAGGAGTTTCTATTGAGTGTACGGAGCTTCGCGCGGAAGTTTCGTAAGAAAAGGGAACTTTGTGTAGAGAGGAAATGTAAACGCAGATCGGGGGGTCGATACGTATGTTTGCGGCGCTTAAACATTTGGCTTATGAGAGCGTCAATAGTTGAGATCAATTAAGAGATTGGATTCGAAATATTCCGTGTGTTCACGTGCGATACGAGGGAATTCCGTCTTCGAGCTTTACGTTTCTCACTCAGGAATTTTCGATTATGTATCCAAATATTAAAGCCCTGTCACAGCCGTTTGTTACAGAAAGCTTCCATCAATTTTCTTTTTCCTATTCCCTTTTATATCACTAAAAAATTTGGCTTCGTAGACGTAATGAAAGCACAAGTCTCAACATTAACCTCCATTGCTGAAGCTGCAAGCAACAATCGGGATTTAGAATAAATATCATAAGTTTTGCGTGAATTATTTCAAGTGATTTCGACTAAATTAGCAGCAGAATAAGTGTTGTTCATCGTTATTCTATTTTTGAAGAATAAATGACGCGGTATGAATCCTTTGAAGTAACAAGTACATCGAAAGGTAGGTCAATCAACAAAATTTTTTCTATGAAAATACTGAGTAATTTCATCGAATAGCGACAGAACTTTCTTTCTTTTAAGTTATGAGTTTATATATTCTAAGTACAAGAGACAAATCCCTAACAGAGTATACTTTCATATTTTTATCGATAAGCAACTTGAGGAAGGCAGAATGTAACGAACTCAATAAAATTGGCGATAAAAATAAATAACAGAATACCTGAAAAAAGCAATTTTAAAAATATGAGGAAAGGTGTTATTAACACTGCACGGCTCACCGTGCAGCCGATCCTAAGGAATAGCATGACATGACATGACTGGGGCTCGAACCTAGGTCTCCCACTTCCCGGCTCTATATTTCAATCTTATCTACCACAGCCTAATATCACAAAGAGTTGCATACGATGGAAAAAATCTTATATTATTCTTTGGGAACACTTCACCTCCCTTACTTTCAGGCGTCCTATCTCCCCAAGTTTTGAGGTTAATGCTCGTGGAATTTAAAAGTAATATTGGGAGTAGAATTCAATAGAAAACAGTTCTGGTGCTTTATCTCATAGGAAGATTGGTGCTCGAAAATAGGATCTGAATAACTAAGACGATTGAAATGCATTAGTACCCGTTTGGAGAAAATAATAAATGGGGAATTGATACTTTAGACATTCTCTATTCACGTGCTATGGTTACGGAATATTTTATCTCCAACAGGGATTATAAGAAAGTCTAATCCCATATCATAACGAAAATGAGACCGGATCTTCGAATAATGTTACGGACAAACGGGTTTCTGCTTTACCTCAAACGACATTAGCAACCTTAAGGGCTCAAACCTTTGATAAGTTAATCGTACGAACAATTTGACTTTATACCTATCTATGTCTTCTAGCTTATTGGTCGTAGTACTCTAAATAGAAAGATACCAACAGCACTTTCATACTTTAGAATTTGAAGCAATAAAATTCCGGATTAGTTCTTTACAATTCAAATTTCCTAGTTGTCACCGAACTGTATAAAGTAACTTTGAATTTTATTAGAACCAAAGTAGGAACTGTAGTCGATTCCTCATTCTACCAACTTCTTAACAATTTAGATATGCCCATTTTAAAAACCATAAGAGTGACGCGGACCAGGCACGGATTTGACCTATCATAAGCCCTAGGTGCAAAAATGAGATTGAGGCCCCCACTAGGTATTATGAAAATAAAAATTCGAATATATTCATAAAATGCATAAATTTAAATCCCAGAGAAATCTCAGTCGCTTCGAGAATTAATAAGTAAGTTTTGAATTACACTTCAAAGTATTTCTATGAATTAGAAAGATGGATAGACTTAACATTATACAGCGACATAAACAATGTAACATAACATGCAGACTCGCTNCATGACATGACATGACTGGGGCTCGAACCTAGGTCTCCCACTTCCCGGTCAGGTATTCTAACCACTGAACTACCATGCCGCATCTTTTTCACATTGCATGGAAATTGCTTTTGTGGGGAAAGCAATTCACTTCAGTGCTTTTCCTCAGGAAAGCAAATACCGAACAATTTAAAAGAGACGCGGAATGGTAGTTCAGTGGTTAGAATATCTGACCGGGAAGTGGGAGACCTGGGTTCGAGTCCCAGTCTTGCAGCTATTTTTCACCATTGTTATTCTTTCAGTTTTAAAAGAATAGTTAACAATATACAAAGTAAAATAATTAATATCTCGAGCTGAAAACACGCTGCATTGTATTTTACTAAACAGTCTGCGTATTTCGAAATTTTTCAAATGCCTAAATCAAAAAGAAACGTTTCTATGTAGATTGAAGAAAGATTATTATTACCCATTAATGACAATAAGATAAATCATACAATTGCTATTCGGTTCCTTTTCAGACACTTATGTGGTCTGGCAATTACTCCCTTCTTAGAAACATGGTAAAAATTGCGATCAGCCAACCATAGGTTGAACAGAGAAATAATTTTTCCCAGAATAACTTCTCTCTTTCTTAACATTCTGATGATAAATGAATAAAGCAGTTCTCATTTAACGAGATGAATATAAAAACTTTCCTCGCTACTCATTAGCTCTACTTTGAAAACTTCTCTGAATTTCCATCACTTTTATTACCTCTGTGGTAAAACTGTATACCGGCCGCAAGTTATGTTCATTAACTAACTCAATACAAGGAATTTACTCATATTAATTTCGCAAAATAATTCATCTTTCATAAACCTTATGATCCCGAATCCTTTCATGAAATCGTTTCAGAAAGAATTTCAGAAGTCATAACGAAAACGTTGGAAAACTACGGACAACATTATTTATTAAAAATTTATGCCCTTCGGGACTTCTTACCCTTAATGAATGGAGCTAAAAGTTTTTGGAGAAAGGTAGTCGATGAAACCCCTTTTCAATATGTGACCATGACGGTGGAGTGAGAAATGAGAAACGTATCATTACACAGAAATATAGGAGTTATCCTACCCTAAATATATTTATTCGGGAAATCAACCGGGCGAATTTTCCAAAAATGGAAAACTTTTGCGGAAACAATTAATTGAAAGGCAAAAAAAGGTAGGTTGTTGGGGTCATTACCGAAAGTAGTCTATCGAGAAAGAGCGCGGGAAAGAGAGCAAGGAAGAAGGGTTCTGCCAACGTGGAAAAAAAATAAATTTGCGGGTTTTTAGGATTGGGAAGATAAAGTCATGCTCCTTCGAAGCAATTTATCATCCCTCACTCGAATAACCTGAGTTCTTCACACCAACCTTTCCACCCTCCCTGACGCCCTTGGGAGACCTTCCCGTCCTAAAAACCTACAACCCTCCCCACATAATCTGCCTCCTGCAACCTTTCTCCCCTACTTCTGCCTCATTGGCTCGTTCCATTACCAATTTGTCCCCTTCGGCACCTCGGCATTCCCCTACTTCTTCCCCAGTTTCCCATCCTCTTCACCTTTTACCGCATTCACAACAAACGTCCAACTCCATATGGATCACCTCTCCTCCAAAATACTTCCTTCCTCTTTACTTCCCCCGAAATTTTATCTTAGAACATTTCTGACTCAAGTCACCCTATAGGTGTCTTTTTAACCTTTTTTACCAATATTCCTGCAATCCTCTTGCAATCCTCGCATTGGGGTACCCTTTCCATCACTTTGTGTGGCCGGTACTTCTATGAATCCGAGACCGCGAACGATGCCACCATGTGGATGAACTCGCAACATCCTTGCCAACAAAGCCTCCCGAATAACCTGGAGAAATGCTCTGCTGAGATAGCTCAACGGACAAAGCACCCGACCGGAAATTGGGAGACCCGGGTTCGATTCCCGGTCCCGTCAGACTTTTTTCAAGTCCATTCTTGGGATTCCCTTGGGATTTTTCCTGGGTGCGCACCATCTTGCGCAAAATCACCCTTACCCGTTTTCCTTCATCGTTTTGGATAAGCAAGAACCTATATCATCCATTAAATGCATATTCCATCATCGTCGTAAAATGTATTGTCCGCGAATTCTCTGAAGATATTGACTGTTAGTCGGTTACCGGTCGGTCAGTATCAGTTTAGCTGACGTCGTTTTGACAAATGCAAACTCAAGGTATGAAGGATTTATTAGCGAAAATTTAATTTTATCACCGTGAGTGGAACTTGAAATTGAAAAAGTATCTTCGTCCCGATAATATTGATTGTGTTGGCCTAGATGTTACTAGTAATTTGGTGTTATTCCATGGCGAAAACAGAAATTTAACCGTCACTATTTATTTGTAAAGATTTTCTTCTGTCCTTTTGTAAGAATTTTCAGCCCAATATAACTTTCAACTAACTCCCTCATTTTAATCTTTGATCTATAGTTTTGGTTTAACAATGCTAACATAATGAATCGATTTGTTCTTGCCAGCTAATCGACGCAAAATACACAGCAAATGTTTGTCTAACTCGGTAGATTGTTACTTATTAAAGGCTACTTCCAAATGAATCCGAAGACAATACTAGATCTAAAAAAATAACAGTATAGCTACTAATAAAGCATACTGTTATTAAATACTGCTTCTTTAGTATTGTAATCAACATGAATTCTAAGAGTTTTTCCCCTTTACGCAACAAGAAGATATCCTAAAAAGTCTTCAGTTGAAAAACAGTGCGTATGAGAATAATAATAATGAGGGAAAAGGTAAGACAGGGATCCAAAGTACCACCGAGCAAAAGGAAAGTCCTTAGTGCAACACCCCTTAGAGGAGTAGGGTGGTGGCATTCACTGTGGTTGACACGTGGTCAGTGAATCGACCCTCACGCCGCCTTATTTGGCTTTTAGAAGACCGGACCCGCTTCCTCTTAATCCAGGCTTAATTCCTCTTAATTACACCGATAAACGTTGGCCCTTATCGAGAATTGAACCTGGGACAACTTTCACCGAAAGAGAAAGCGCTGCCAACATTGCTATCCGGGGGCCTCAGTACTACAGAGTGAGGGGTATTAATATCTAATAGTTAGTACAAATCAAGACATATCAGTAGTAAGAAATAAGAATATTACCGTTACCTCCGGATTTGGGCATAGATCGATCCGATAGGAAATACCTTCCCACACTAATCTCAGTAATCGACGTTTTTCGAGATGAAATGGAAGTGGCAATGAAAGGCTACTGGTATCTTCAAGTTCTAAATGGCTCCGAGTATCCATGGGAACAAGTGCGGCGATAAACTTCCGCGCTTTTGAAACCTTTCTTCCGCTTTATGATCGAACGATAAAGCAGCCGAACGTTAAAGTATCTCTCGACCTTAATTTCCCAACGTCTTTTTCTTATCGCACCGTGAAAAATCCGCGCAGTTCAATCCTTCTCGAATGGAGGCAGTTTCGAGATCTCTGGGAACTAACCCGGGAATCGAACCGCAACCGAACCGAAATCCGAAGCAGAATAAACCGTTAGTTTGCCGGATTGAAAACCGAACCGAAAAAAAACAGTCTTGAACTAGAACCGGAACTAATTATTTATTCCGTTCCGATTTTTGAGTACCACAAAAGCGCGTTTCACTTTAGCGTAATAGAAAAAAGGTATACTAAATGTGTGACGTTACAGTTTATTACGTTTTACTCTAAAATATAATGAAGCATAATGGAAATGAAAAAGGATAGACATAATATAATAATATTTAACAAAACACTTGTACATGTTTCCACCAAATTAAAAATTAAAAACACACTACCGGTTTCGGCATTGATCAAGCCATCATACATTTTTAAGTTTGTATAAACCTGTACAGGTATTTTATTAAATATGGTTAACTGGTTCCACCAAGTCATTGCAGACCAAGTTAATTTTATAATAAAACCAATTTTCAGATTGATATTGCAACGTTCGGAGTAAAATTACCGGTTCGAACCGGCTAGACTAAAGATTAACCAATATTTTCCTTTTTTCGTTGAAACTGAGAAAAATCAGGAACGAAAAATACTACGGTTCGATGCTCTGGATCTATCCCACACATCCCTTGCAGCCAGACTAACACCAGTGACCTTTCCGACTTAATGCAACCTTGTTTCCATTGGGTAAACAGGGTGTCCCCGTAGCCTTTCACTTGTCCCTTACCTCTTTCTGGTTTGAGGGGCAGCGTGCGCGGTGTCCCCGATAATTAGGCCTCGTCTTCACCCGATTCGCGTGATTGGTCCTCAGGTCGAACCCAAAATAGCGTTATAAGTATCCGCATTGAAGGAGGCCAATTGATTTGTCGACTCTGAGTGAGGGCCTTACGTTTCGCGGTCTTTGATGCCTCGTAACTAGGTGGTGCGGATTCATTTTGGCGATCCAGCTCGGGATTCTCATCAAAGACGTGCTGCCCCCTGCCCCTGAGCCTTAGACGATACTTGTATGCCCCCCGGCACTCTGCCCTAACTGGGTCATGCGCTGTTGTAGTGGTTGGGAATTGCCTTTGCAAAAGAAGTTGTTTACGTTGATGCTGATGACTATAATAGACAGAGGAGAGCATATATCATAAATGACTCTACTCTACGAACTTTAACATTTAAGATTTAAAAATAGATCTTATTTCTGTTTATATATGGCTTTGTGTTCAGAAATATAGGTATTATATATTAACTACGCAGATGGTTGATGCAGTCCTACGCATAACATCAGAGAAGAACATTGTTAGCAACTTTCTTTCAACTGCTGCTATAATGTTAGAAATTAATTGCAAAAATAACAGAAGGGCATTGGCAGTGGGCTTAATCATCAATGGCAGAGTTTGTCACACTGAAAGATTATCATATAGTTTTTACTCCTGTGGAAATTCGCGAAGTCATTTCACCATAGTTACTCTTACGAGTTACACAAAGTTAAGGTTTCCGTTATTGAATTCAGATTATTATATGTTTAACAAGTATTTCCTTCTTTTGGAGAACGTTTCGTAAACCAGTAAATTTTGAAATGAAAAACATTTATATTAAAAAAGAACGCGATTTCATAAATCAGTCAATTCAAAATTAAACCTTTAGTTAATCAAATATTTATTCATTTATTTCAAATAAGCAAAAGAATGTAAAAAAATACGTATATAAAACGTTAATTTTGCAAAATATGTTTATCCGTTTAAAGTCAAGGTCAGGGACATTCCTATTACTTTTAATCTCATAATAGTTACTGCAGAAAACAATTACTTCAAGGACAATTTCTGAATATAACTCCGAAGTACTCAATGATAATTATATTTTGATAGGGTTGCTCAGATACCTCCCAGAATAAACAATTCCATAACATCTAATTCATAACTTCTGGATTCCAGAGAGTCGCGTTCCTTAATTAGTCAGAGCTGACGATAACTCGACTGGAGCCCTGGAAGAGGACTGCGTGCGTGTTGTGTTCTATGGTGTTCTATTGTGCTACTTTGTATTATATTATGGTATATAGTGATATATTGGGTCATTTTGTGTGACTGACAAGGGGGGTACTGTACTGATATATTAAATATTTTGTAGTAGTATATGTTAGCGGGAATGTCTGTTATATCCTTACCACCGGAACCTTGTTCCACTTGTAAGGTTTTAGTATAATAATAATAATAATAGATGAATTACGGAATAGGATAAGCCTCGAAAAGCATCACAGGATGTTTATTGACAGCACATTTTTAGTAAAACCCGTACATTCGCCTCAATACGAGTAACAGTATTAGACAGAGAGAGAAACCGAGAGAGCTCCGGCGTTTCCTCTCCATAACAGCCTTTGCTTTCGAAACGACTCGCGAGTTTCGGATGTTCGCTATGGGCAGTAAGCTCGCCTGCTTCCTTTCCTTACGGAGAACCGAAAAACAAACATCCCCCGCCCCTCCAATCCCTTCCATCCCCAACGCACTCCTGTTCACAATGCTTACTTTGTTTCTGCAGCGGGATAGGTCAACACGGTTATTCCACGCAGGAGATGTTTCCCTGTCTCCCGCCATTCTCTTACCGCGGTTAGAACCTGCGTTCAACGCCTGCAAAGGGAGAAGCAGAAAGGTTGCTCCGCGGTGGAGAGGGTTTTTTCTTCCACATTATTCGCATCGCATAAACACTTGGGGGCAGTTCGGACCAACTCCTCGACCTAAGTTTCTTAGATTGGATTGGACCTACGTCGGTAATGGGTCGGGGAGGGTATAAAGATAACAGGAAGGAAACGTTAAAAGCGGATGGGAGTTCCTCACATGAATTCGTCAATATTTTCTCGCTTTCTTTCCGTTTGCTTTTCCAGAGAAATTTCCTCTGGTTAACATAAAGGTACGCTAACGGAAATGCTTGTTTTACACAGAGGCAATTTTGGCTGATTCTGAGGAATAATACACTGCAGACGAAACTGAAATGGGTTGAACGTACGCAGAGGGAATTAAAATGAATAACTGAGTATTATCTTGAAACGTGAGGTACCAAGTTGCTTCGTGCTAAGAAGAAACAAGGCAGCTCATTACGTAATGACTCATGTCTATGCCATAAAAAGTATTCAGCTTGTATAAAATTAATCCGAGAATTTATAAAATTCTACTATGGGAGTGGTTCTTACATGGTGAGGTACCACCTTTGTAGGAAACGGATTCGCTCGAGACTTCCAGGGTACGTTCCTTGCTCAAAAATACACATGTCCGACAGTTGACACAACTAAGCATTTTTCAAACGCAAAATCAGCAACTGAATATCGGATTTAGGCAACCACGCCATTCACGCACATCACCGTGAACATCGCGAAACTCTACAAGTTGGGAAATTTTTCTCCCATTTTCTTAAATAAATTATTTTTTCGCCATTTATTGTTATCTCCTAACCCTTTTTAGTTGCTAATTTTGCGTTATATTGCGATGTATCTATTATTTTTGAAGGGACATACCCTGAAAGTCTCGTGTGAACCCGTTTCCCACAGAGGTGGTACTTCCCATGTTAGTTATATAATCCTATATAATCAAATGAAAGAGATAAATCCTTTCCGAAGCAAACCAGCAATTAAAAATAAAAAGATGTCTTTTTATGGCTAATATTCAACCTATAAAATAGATTACTATCAAAATATATAAAAGGTATACAAATTTATAAAAATGCAGCGAATGAGAATCCACCCTCCTCAAAATTTAAGGGTGAATCATCAGCATGATATATTCCCGGGATCACAATATTATTTATATACAATTACGCAGTGAGAGCCTACGCCTCAAAATTAAACTATCGACATCGAGAGATAAAAATAAAAATAATATTAAGGCATTGCAGTATCTACATAACCAGTAATTTTATACGTTGCAATTTCTTGCTGTATCGACGGTACGCATGGAATCACGCATGGCATAATGTACTCGAATACGCAACTATTTAAGTTGATAAGCTCATATGCACGCCTTTTGCGTGGACCTTGCTTCAAATATACTTACTACGACGTGGATTCGCTTAAAAAGTACTGTCGCAAAGCGGTTGATTCCCGTTAGCCCCATAGACTAAGTCTATTTGGCAGGGACATCGCCGAAACGGAGGCAGGCTAAGTATACGTCCACTCGCAGAGATGTATGGGTCACTTCATATGAGCCTCATAAGCATTTATTTTTTCCTTAACACGCACCGACATAGAGGATGCTCCTCAGGAAGAAACACAAAAAACGGAAGATAGGATCTAGGAAATGGAACGCTCGACGTTGCTGCAACGAAAACAAGACAAAGCATGCGCTCGTAAAAGTAGAATTGGCATATTTAACCGGATGTCCAAAGGACGGCGCCATATGTAGGGCACAGAAGTGCATCTCTCATTCAACGAGATTCGCCGCTCTTATTTTTAACGGGGAAATGTTAAATGTGGGGCAGAACGCTGCCCGAGTCGGTGCAGAAAGATGAGAATGCGCCCGCTCTAACGTTTCTTTTAACGTAGATTTTCATTTGTTCGCGCGTGTGCGCTTATGCATAAATACCTACTTACTTTGGGACTGCAAAAGATCCCTGAAACGACACCATAGAACTGCATTCAATTAGAAGTTTCCTGTCGCAGATTTCCGTCCAAAGTTCTTTTTAATTAAAACGCGATTCTCCCTTCTGAAATGGGTGTTCTAAACTGTTGCCTGCGGACCTTGCGCTTATTTCTATTAAATTTGGAATATAATAATATTAGCTCTGTACCGAATCTTTGCTCACATGATATTATTCTTTCTCGTGGAGCCTTTAAACCTATGAAAGCGAACGTACGCTACTATGAAGCATTAGGAAACAACCATAGGAAAATAGAACACCAAATCCGTAATACTGTTATTTTCTTACCATTAGGAAATAAAATTAAAGGTTGAAAAACATCTGCATCTACACAAGTACCCAGCAAGCCGCATTTCGGCGTGTGGCAAGGGGCGCAAGCACAATGACTCTACTTCACTAATCGATTGCTTTCGCGCATCGTTCGCGGAAAAAACGAATTTTTGAAACGACTTGTTCAAGCATTTATTTATCTGATTTTCCTCGCAGTATCAGAACGGCCTACGCAACATGGGGGACGCATTATGTCAGCTACATCATCCGTGAGCGTGCTTTCTCTAAATGTATGTAGTAGATTTATCATTTGTTTAAAACTTGCTATGATATAAAGGAATAAAATGAATATTTTAAACTATCCGACGTTAAAGTTTTGATTTTCACAAAGATATTCTCGAGCAAACCGTAATAATTACACATTTTCTTATTTTTACAAATCTCTAAAGTATGCTTATTAACGTTCAAGGATTAGATTTGTTTAAAATTAAGAAGGTACTCATCTGTCTAAACTTCGTCCTAATGAAGACTTTTTATTATTAAAGCATTATTAGAAAATATAGAATTTATAAGAAAATTCAATGATTTTTTAATTACTAGCTGAAAAAATATTGTCACCATGCTTATTTGGGTTGAAAACTCAAAATGTGATCTAAAGTAGACTTTAATGACTTACACTCGAGGTAAGGTACACATATTATGCTATACTTTGTATTCCTCGACTAAAACCCTAATTGGTATGTCAATTTTTAACCCAAATACACTGCAACTGATTTCCTTTGTGACGGAGTAAATTGTGTTCTTAAAGACAAATAGAAATAATACTTCTACCTATACCACAGTATTTTTATTGACCGACCAATAAAATGGCCTTCAAGATGGAAAGCTACCACAAAGTTGAGGCAAGGCTATTCGATTCTATTGTCTTCTTAGTCACTACAGTAGTTAGTTAAGTGACGAAAATTCCTGTAAAAAAAGTCTCTTCTTGGAACACATTCAGAATATCGACGTTTTTGGAGATCGTGTCAATGAAATATAAAATTCTTCACATTCGATTCGATACATCGCACGAGATCACAATAAGGATTAATGCGTTAGCATTGTAGAAAATAAAGATACAGAAAATTAATAAATTATAAATATTTGGAAAATCATAAACTTTTGAAAACCGAATTAAAAGGAATATACCAAGGTCAACGAGAATGAGATCATGGGAGTTAAAACTAAATTTAGCTTAAGCTTCCATGTTTCTCTTCTCGATCTACGCTAGCGATAAAACAAGATGAGCTTTTAACGAAAGTCATTAAGAATCGATTCCATACTAACGAACTTAATAAACATCACGGCTTGAATCGATGACGCGAGAGTATTCTAGACGTTGTATAATTATTTTAATTCCTCTACGGAACCTTGGCCCTGGATTGGATTGATCCTCTCAATTTTCACAGGAGACGAAAACCTAATTGCAGCTCTCTGCGATTATAGCAGCATAGCGATTCCCGCAAGTTAATGGCGCAGCACTTGAAAGGCCGTATATTATGACGTTGATGAGTATTACAGCACTGATTACTTTAGCATCATCAGCGGCGAAATATATCATCATACGGAGGCAATTCTTCGAGTGGTAGGCTTAACTTAGATAAGGAAAATTTAAACTTTCCAGCACAAGTAGACCTTCGAGGTTCATTGATTGGTACTGAGTGAATATCCTCGTTACTTTGAAGGGAATGGTTTATTTAAAACAGTAAGCGGATGAGTACTTTACATAAATATTTATAAATATTTCATCAATAAATCAATAATAATTTATAAATCATCAATATTTATAAATATTTACATCAATTCCCTGTAAGTCAATAGTGGAGTGTACAGCTGTAAATATTTAAACAATTATAATTTACATCCCATTGCCTCGATTTTTAGAACCCACTAAGGCTCTGGTCGCTATGCCACTGACACAGCAATTATATTTAGAATGAATAAATTCCCTTATCAATTTATCCAAACCAGATTTGGGTATTTAAATGTCAGTGAATAATTTTATTAATAGAAAAGTTCATGAACGATTGAGTATAGGACTAACTTCTGAGCCACATTAAATTGGTTAAAGTGCTGTATGCGGACCCTTTGGGACTTTGATAATCTCATTTTAGATTATTGAGCAATGAAAGATCAGGCTACCAATTAAGACAAGCAGATTGCATTGAAACAAAATACTCAGCAATAGTTTCATCTGAATGTAATGAAACTAAATCAGATATTCAGAAAACGATAAAGCATCTTCTTGGTAAGCTTAATTAATATTAGTGGCGGTTACTAGTTAAGATTAGCCTAGAAGAATGAAATATTATCCTATCCCTTTCACTTGCATATTCAGTTGGCGTTTGCAGTATGCCTGCAATGAAAAACTGAAAAAAAGGAAAAAGGAGATGCGGAAATTTAAAGATTAAATAGCTCTATCTCATAGCTAATGTGGTATCCCCTGATTTTCATCAAGCAGTAGTTATAGCCCTCCCTCGAATCTTATCTCCTTGAAGAGGGAATGGAAGTAAAAGGCTCCAAAAATTCGAAAGCCTTTATCCTCAGCCAACGTCTACGCATTGACTCCGCCCTCTGCAATCCCTCGCCACTGTCTCTTCGCTCCAGGCCTCATTTCCCCATTTTTTCCCTTTACTTTTCACGCTGACCCTTTTTTCCTCCTCTCCATTTCCTCCGTGATTTTTCTCCCCAGCGCCATCTCTTATCGTCGCCCCCAAACTCCCTTTTCCTAGGTGAGCCATTTTTTGGTTCGCGGGGTAACTGATGGAAGGTCCCGATGTCACCGCTTTAAGGCGAAGAAAAAAGCGCCCACTGAGTCTATTTCCTCTCAGGATTCTCGCGTCACGCATCCCGGCGTCGGTTCCTTCCGAATGGGAATATATTTTTTTCCCTTTCCTCGCATCCTCGATATTTTTTCCCAATATATTTCTCTCTCTCTCTTCACTTCTGCTTCATGCACTACATCTATTCCTATCCATCAAATTCCGAAAGGATGCGTGCCTATCTTCCTGCTGCAACCTTTTTGCAAAAATCCATGTTCCCGACCTCAATGTGTTACAGAATATGGCTTATTCCAGGTTTATAAATTAAAATAGAAATGTACAGCCAGGGATGGATGCGAGTTAAATTCTTGCAAAAATTTGACTTCTATTTGAAACGTTTCCGAAATACCCCGAGAAAATGTCAGGTATCAGAATATAAACAAATAAATAAGATTTATATCATGGTCAACCATTAGTGATTGTTTTTAAACAATTTAAACTTTAAATTATAAATAGCTAACTTAAATACACAAAATGCACTTTCTATCCTAATTTTATATCGAAAGGAAGTCATACCGTTGTAAGAGATCCTATTTATTATTGAAAATATCCTATTGACGTGCAAAAGCGGATCGAAAATTAGTTTGATGGAGAAAGAACTTTTTCGTTTCTCATTTTGGTTATAACTTTGGCAAAAATGTCTCATTATGGACTTCTTGTAGTATCCAGTACATTATAGTATCAGTAATTGGAAATGGCTTACTTTTGAATGACGATTCTCTGTTTTAGTCCCATTTTATGAATAGAAAGATATTAAACCTTTCTTTGGGCATTTGTGATACTCGAATGTATCTCATTTCGAATAGATTCACTAGGATTTACATGTGATTTTAGGAAAGAATATGTGAACGTTGCTCTTAATAATGCATGATATTTTCATGTTTAATAGAGTTGATTGTCAATGAGAGAACATTTAAAATAGTAGTAGTAATATTACAATTAAAATTAATATTAAATTAAATTAATATTAAAAGTGCTTCGAACGCTAAGGTCATTTTGCACGCGAGGCCCCAGCGGGAATCGAACCCGGGACCACCTTCGCCGAAATTGAACGAGTTGCCCACTTGGAATACCTATTAATTACATTAACAGGAATGGTCAACACATTAATAAAAAAGAAAGTCGATTGAGAGGGACTCCATATTAGAGTAAGCATTACCAAAGAAGCCGTCGAAAGTAAGCTGGTTTAATAAATGGGTACTATCAATAGAGGATGTAAGAAAGGAAAGAGGCCGCGAAAGTCCGAATAAAACAGTATATCATGGGAACGAAGATTGCTAAAAGCCTATACTACAAAGTTTCCCGAATGACACAATTAAATGTTCTGGAAAGATAGATCAATTGGTTACAGCAACCTCCCGGCAGGTAGAAGAATTTTTCTAATGTCCGTTAATCCTTATCAAGACAAACTGGGCTGATTATTTCCATTATATGGACATAGACCGTAAGAAAGAGACACAGTTCTGAATATTATTTATATAGTCGAATTCAATTGCACATCTATTTGGTAGTATTTTACACTAATCAAGTTAGTGTATTCACCTTTAGCTAGGCCTTATATTAAATATTTATGCACGCTAATAACTATCACAAGGCCTTTCCTCTTCACCATTTAAGTGAACATGATTTACTATTTTTGCTTCTAGTTACTAAGAAAGATTCTAATGAAATACATATTTTATCTAGCAACGAGATCTTTCTTAACAAAGGAATCCGATCAATCGAACAGAAGTATATTTTTTTGAGCAAAAGTACCTCTCCCTTACCTTTTCCCTTCTTTCCCCATCTCTTCTGCTCGTATTTCCTTCATATTCCCTGTCATCTATTTTTGCTTCTCTTTTACACTATTTCATTCTCTTCCTTTACATATTCGCCGTTCCCTTTTATACGTAAATTCCCTTATCGGGCCCCAGTTACCTATCCAGAGGAAGAAATGTTGAGAGCTGAGAGGAGGAAAGAACATTTCCATTCTTTGTATTCTCTGACATTTTTTGATGAAAAGTTCCGGAAACGCGGAAAATCTTCAGATGATGCGGCATGGCGAGGGAATCTTCGATGCCACCGTTTTCTCTTCACCTTGCGAGTGTTACTTCTTTTGTCTCTGACAGATTACATTTACATCTAAATATTTACTCTGCAAGCCACCTTTTGGCAAATGGCATGGGGCGTATACACCGAGTCTTTCAGCAACTTCTTTAGCTTAGTGTTGCTGAATATTGCTCGTGGAAAGAATGAGTCCCTAAAACAACTAGCCCTAATCTAGACCTACTAGTACTAGTCTTAATCACGCTCATTGTATGATCGGTCAAAATATTAGGGGCATAATTCCCCCTATCCGTCTTCAGCAAATGTACTTTCTCTGAATATATCAAGCATTTGCAGCCAAGCTTCTAATCTCCTTTCTTACAAAGATTACCAACCTAAGTCAGAAAAAATTTTGGTAGCGTTTCCTTTTTTTAACATAGTATATCTTAACAAATACTTGTGCTGCACTTTCTCGAGTTTGCAAGTACACGTTCCATTCTCCGCATACCATATATTCGCCGCATATTTCAGATGAGGCCTAAGGTGAAATAACATCGCTCTCTAACGTTTTCATCGCATCTACCTGCAATGCGCTTTATAAAACCGAGATTTTGAGTGGCTTCACCGCAGAATTTTTGGATATGAGAGCTCCAGTTTGAATTCTCCAGATTAAAATCGCTCTGATGAACATCATGATGAAGGCACAGATTGAATCGATAGTAATATGTACAAGCTTGTAAGGTGTTTTTCAGAGGGCGGTCAATACACGAGAATAGTACCCATCCCAGAATGGCGAGGATTAAATTTGAGATGGATGGGTTAATGAATGACAGTATTCTAGAGTATAAAATATAGAGATTCAATTAATTGGGTGCCTATGGGTGAAACTTATACTATTACAGTAGATCTTTTCAAGGACTGCTTCAACAATTACACATACCTCCACCGTACTAGGGAGGTCATATTTGATAGTTTTGCGTTTACTGTTATTATACTTGGTGTCTTCGCGCTCATACTTTTGCACTGGTTACATTACACTGGCTACATAGTAAGTGTGTTTACTTAACATGTAAGTGTTTACATATTAATTAACATGATGTATATTTTCCCAATTTAGGGTCACAAAATTGAGTTTATTTTAGATGAGAATGTCCCAATGCGACGCCTAATTCTGTGTTAATCACACTAATTTATCTAATAATGTAGGTCATATTGACCTTCATTAAACACTTTCATAAGAAAGATTGATTTACTGTGGGCTCCCGGATAGCTAAGTGGGCAACGCGTTCGACTTCGGCGAAAGCGGTCTCGGGTTCGATTCCCGGTGTGGGCTCATGTTGGAAATGACCTTGGCTGTCGAAGCATTTTTAATAATACTAATACTACTTAATTTACTGTCCACTAGCTATTTATTCAAACACCCCTTGTGTCGGTGTTGGGAGCTGATGATAAGCCAACGCCGAAACCACAGTCATTTGAATAAATAACCTATGGAAGTACATGCTTGGCTCTTTTGAAATATGTACTTACAACGACGCTCCACCAAATTTCACTGGAAACAATTATATATGATCTTTCTTAAAGAAAAAAATGTTTTAATTTTAAGTCGTCCTTCATTTTAGTCGGGAAATCCCATCTTTCCATAAAAATCAATCAGATATGTCTTTATGTAAATTAAATATAAATAATATATCTTTTTAGTTATCTGAAAAATTAATTATTTTGTTTCTTATG
>KZ308143.1:1005690-1042787 GCA_000376725.2 Ladona fulva
AGCCTGATTTGCTTTTAATTCGATATTTCATTCTTTATTGACGTTTTGCAGAAAAAAGTTCATTTATCCTACAGCAATAATCAATTTTATGGAATCTCATTCACTCCTTACACGTCCTTTGAAAAAGAATCGAAATTCTGGCAAATAATTTTCTTCGCAGCAACTAAAATCTCACTATCAAAAAGTACGAACATTTCATGAAATATGTGTATATATATTGCTTTAATATGTCAATAGCAATCTCCTAAAATGCCAATATTTTCTTCCGTTTTTCTTTGCTTCTTTCCTAAAAGTATATCCCTCAGAGTGATACCATTAAACTCTTCGTAAAAGAACAAACATGAAGATACTAAGAAACAAACGAATATATCGATACCGTGCGACCAAAAAGAAACGTAAACATCCAATTTCTCAAAAAGTCGAAAAGTAAAGAATCGGCAAACGTGACCAACAGAGAGAGCTATAGAAAAAGAGCGTCTTAAAATATTTCCTCTGTATTTTTTCCTTTCTTCTGGCATCCGTTAAAAAGCTCGCAGGTGATCCAGAAGAAAAAAGAGCTCGGGAATTGATTTTTCCGTCACTTTCAGGAGCATTCCTAGGCATCGCTCTTCAAATGTCTCATCCTCTATTGTCTTCATTCCTCTCCGGTAGAGGCGCTCTTTATATCTCGGTGCCGGAAATGTGGAAAGGCAGTATTTTTTTCCTCAAACGGGAGTTCTTACATTGATCTCTACGTCATTCCGAGCACATCACATAGGCTGTCATATTCGAAATTGCTCCCCTTTGACCCTTATTTCACGATGGAGGAGGAAACCTTTCTGTCTCTGGGATCACATACCTTCGGATAATTTTCTAAAAAGAAAAACAGGAGCAAAAGAAAACTTCTTTTCGGAGGAACACTTCTTAGGCGAAAATTATACTGAAAATTACCATGATTTATCAATTCCCATCTTCTGTAGAGGTGTTGACGGGATTTTCAATTAGGGAGAAGGCTTTGCTTAAATTTCCATGCTTTATCTCTATATTTATTAAAATAGCCTATTTGGTGCTTAGACATCCACGTATCAAGATGCATCTGACAGAATTCGAGGCTTCCGGATAGCCAAGTGGGCAACGCGCTCGACTTCAGTTAAAGCCGTCCCGGGTTCGATTCCTGGTGGGAGCCTATGTGCCTAAGCTGTCGAAGCACCTTTAACAATACTATACCACAATTCGAGCCCTATATTTCGAAATGCTTCAAGACAATCCGCCAATGTCGTGAAACGTAGTTAACTATCACGTAATGTAAAAATGGGAGGGCCACTTTTAGACTATCTATCATTAGAAAAATAAAATATTTACAAATTAAGAGGCATATATGCTATCCAATTCAGAAAATTTATTTTTATTTACTCATTCGATAGAAAAAAATGTTTCAGTAGAAACAGAATGGTCATACTATCACTCTTTATTTATTCAAAATACAAACATTTCAACGTCTATATATGCTCTTCGCAAGCAGCCTTTCGACGTGTGGCAGGGTGTGCATGCACCATGACTCTACTTTCCTATTCGATTAATTTTGCGAATCATTCGCGGAGAAATGAATACTTCAACCTATTCTTTCAAGCACGCTTCCCCGAACGTCCTCGCGGTATCAGAACGACCTATGTAACATTAAAGATGCATTACATCGGGTACATCATCAATGAAAGTGGTTTTTCTGAACATGTTTACGAAATTTATTCTTTGCTCAAATGTTCTATTTCCTAAAGATTCCCATCCTGAGTCCTAAAGCATCTGAGTGACCCTCACTAATTTATCGTAGTGATTCTTCACAAAACGTATCGCCTTTTGCTGCACCTTCTCTGAAACCTAAATACAACACTTGTCGGCAGGGTCCCATAGCTTAAATGCATACTCTAACTAACACAAAAGAAAATCGCCCGTGGACGTTTTTTGGTCTAACCGACTGCTCTCTTGACGAATCCGGATTTCTTAAGTGCTCTAACATGTATATAACCTTTGAGACATATCCATTGATAGACCACACAGTCATGCAAAACCTTTTTTCCAATATTGGGTCAATTGGTAAAATTCCCATAACCGATTGAAATTCTCCGTTCCATCGCATACCATACACGATAAGATTAATTTTTACACACACTAGTATTTTACATTTACATAATAAACTAACGTATATATCCTTTTACGCAAACCACCGGAAGTGTCGTAAACTACAACATTTATTGACCATAAAATAATGAGTATTGAATCTGGAATGTCAAATATCATAACTATTGAAAGCTACTACATTTTCCTTATGTGAATTTTGTATTAACACACACTAAGGGAATATTCTATAGGAGGGGGCGGATGTTATAATTTCAGAAGCTCGGGAGCCAAAAGCCCTAAAGGCTCAATCGATCGACTTTCATTTTTTTCTCATCCGAATCCGATGTCAAAAACCGACCGATGACGCGAATGTATCGAAAATATATGAAATCGATACTAAGAGAGGCAGGTAAGTAACACTAGCCAAATCTCTCTTTTCTCCGAAACCTATTGATTTTTTAGCTTGCCTCTAATGAGAGAGAGCGTTTTTAGCCTCTTAGAAATGTATTCCTACTTCTCTTGAAAACTTACTAGATTCTTTGATACTTTTTTATTCGTATACAATTAAGTTTCCACAAATAAATTATGATCTCAAAGAATTTAACCTCCGTAAAAATCAAGGAAATCGCGTATTTTCGCGAAGTTGTCAAAGTTAGAAATTATTCTACGTTATGCTTTTCTTGTGGATGGTGTAACGTTTACACTGTAAACCATAATGACATATTCTAACAATAAGTGCCTTATTGAAGAATCTTATTTTATCAACAAATACAATGGACATTGGTCGCGAGTAGGGTGTGACCCTCAAGAAATTCATTTGAATTACCTCGTCGGAGATTTATGGTAAAAGTCAACCTTTTTAATTATTATTTCCCTTTAATTGCGTATCCCTATGATGGCATAAATTCGAAGGTTAAGAATAACATTGTAAAATAGGCCTTGTGCCTTTGTATATTCCTAAAGAGGAACGGATATTAAAACTGGTACTCGAGCACAACATCTCCGTTATCCTTCAAAGTCTCCCAAATGTATACAGTTCTGCCAAGATAGCTAAATAGGTTGATGCAACCGCCCAAGTAGAACATTTTGCTTTGAGTCTCGGTCTCCGAAGACATTTTCAATTCAATTGCTTAGGGTACATACATTCATTTCCAATTTCTTTAATGATGTACATGACGTACCCAGAGCTTAGAGTACAAATTTATTTTCAGTTTAATATTCCTATGGACATGACGTTATGCACATAGAGATGGTAATGCATGAAACATTCATTAATGTTCCCAAGGAGTTACGGACATGAAAAAAGTCTGACGGAACCGGGACTCGAACCCGGGTCTCCCAATTGCCGGTTGGTTGCTCTATCAATTGAGCTATCCCGCCAGAACATTTCTCCATGCCGTTTGGGAGACTTTATAGGTATTGGGCGCGTGAGTTCGTCCGACTAAGCGGCATCGTTCACAGCCATGGCCTCTCCGAGGCACCGACCATACAAAGTGGTGTTAGGAGAACCCCTCTTAAGGATAACAAACAAGGAGATGGGTTAGATGACCGACCGGCAATTGGGAGACCCGGGTTCGAGTCCCGGTTCCGTCAGACTTTTTTCATGTCCGTTTCTCCTTGGGAATTTTCTGAGATGCACGACTTTATCGTGCCAAGTCATCTAACCCATTTCCTTATTCATTAATGTGTTGCCAAATCTGTGCTGTCATTAAATGGTAAAGGAATCTCAATCTATGTTCAGTTAGTTTTACGTTCTCATGTTTCTGCGGATTGTATTACTCCTTATAATATCCAAATGGATTTTGTTTAATTCACCAGTAATTTACTGGTAGCCATACGCAATACATTGCATATAACCACATAAATAGAATGGTGCTTCTTAATAACTGTTGCCTAATTTTCAATAAAAAAAGAATCTGAACCCTAAAACAGGCTAAAACAGGTAAGGCCTAGTTCAAATCTACCTCGACGAATACATATAAAATTAGACACAGTAAACACAAGTTTTCAATATTAACGACAGAATTAAAACAGCTTTCTGAATATAATTTGAAAGACTTGGGAATGACGACACTAAACTTTCCTAAAGCACAAAGTATCCGGCATTAGATAATTTCCTCGTCAGTATCTATTTATTGAGAAACGAATTAAATTACATTTCCCGTGGTAAAATACCGATCAAAAGATGAGCGAGATTACCGTATGGTAACGAGTGAAAGTTCCGGTACAATGAGGCCATCTATCTCTTAATGTAAACGAATTTCAACGGAATTATATAAACATCGATGCATGTACGGGTGAAGAGCAATAGAGTGAAAATTAAATCGAGGTCGATCACGAGGAAACAATTACGCTATCAAAAAATCGTAAACAAGAGTTGGGTAAATTAGGATCAGTGCAAATAGATTCCACTCAAACCTACAGTGGGAAAATTAAGCAATCAAAGACTGCGATCGGGTCCCCCGAAATATGTTGCAAACTCGTATCTCGTGATCTGGGTGAAATTAATGGATTTCACTCCTCATGGGCCTTAAAATCACACAAAACTGGAAATACACGAACCCTGGCAACTCTGGGATTTCTAAATACTGGCGTGAAGATATGCAATAGAGTTGGTTACGGGGTGACAGAGTGGACATTCAATGACAGAGTTGACACTTAAGTATAAAATATAATCTACGGAAAATGGGATTTTACCTTACATTTCCCTTTCATCACACAATGGAGAAACGCATCACTCCAATGAAATCACTGTTATATTTATTCATTTAAACGATTGTTTTAGCTAATGAGAGATTAAATAGATTGTTCCTTTATGAAAACGAATCTCTATTACTCTCGGAATCATCTCTTAATCGATGGAAATACGACCTTCACCCAATAAGCAGAGAATTGGGGTTCCTTAACTGGGTGCACGATTCGTTTAATTAGTTTTCTGGATATTAAATTCGAAGAAAAATTTGAGGGTACTGATGGAGTAAAAGAATTTCTATGGCTATCATATTTCCTAAAATTGCAGTAAGATTCATCTAACGGTTGATTTAATTGTACCGCCAATTAGATAAAAATATAAAACAACTTTCTATCGGGCTCAAGGATTGCCATGCGGGTAACGTGTTCGACTTTGATGAAAGCGGACTCGGGTTCGATTCCCGGCGAGAGCCCATATGTGTGAAATGACCTCAACTGTCGAAGCACTCTTAGCAACGCTATTACATCTTTCATTGAAGGTAAAAAATGTTTACTTCCGAGTACCAAATTCATGCACTTCCAGATCACATGAAAACCTAGCACTAGATCAATCAAGATGTGTGATGTACGTACCTGCAGAATTAAATAAACCTTACGTACTTTAAGTGAAGTGATTGCACGCGTATAAATGCCCCCATTTCTAATTCGAAATATAATGGGCTCAATACATTCTGGGTTATAAGCTAGATAAATAATTAACCCAGATGATTGAATGTTCCGTTGGTCTATTTACTATAGGAAAGCTAATGGTAGTTTATCAGTTTTTTTGTGAAAACCATTTTCCACCTGTCGTGCAGTTAATAAACCATTTTTTTTAATGAATAACAGTAAATTGCCCTAAATATTTATACACTATGTTAATGACTGAACACCAATTTTGATCAAAAACTGCAGCAAAAAATTCGCAAGTACGCTCGTGAATGCAAATATCCTACGTACTAGAGGCTCAGGACTTATCGAACTTAACAAAATCCACTGTCAACTTCAGAAGATTTGAAAGTGATTAAAATAATGGAACAGTAGCAATACATTTCTCTGAAGTGAAAATCTCCACACTGGTCGTATCAACTCCTCCGCAAACGCAAAGAAAGATGGCCAAATATAAGACTAATAAATGAAAGGCTAATGATCTACTAGGAAACTACTGACTTTCTGGAAGAAAAGTAAACCCCGAGCGACCTTTTCGAGACAGATCAAGGGCGCGAAAGAGATGAATGCAAGCGATACGTCAAATTAATCCCCGCATTCAATGCCAAATAATTATTTCAGTCCCGCTGCATTTTCTGGGCCGAAAATGAATATCTTTAGGCGTGATCCCATTCATCCACATAATTACTGCCTCGCTCATCCCTCAAAGGCTAAAAACCTTGTAGATAAGGAGGGTCTGAATGTAGGTCGAAGCTCGGTCTCGTCATCTGCGGAACTGCGTCGCGAAAACTTAGTGAGATAAAGAGAAACCGATGATTACGGACTGTCTGAACTCTTATTTACATTTTTCGGGAGCGGATTGGGTACACTGCGCTTTGCCTTGTATGTCAAGCTCGGATGGCCACGAAAATTATAGCTATGAATCTAAAACGCAATCTGGGTTTAATTAAAGCGGAGAGCCTGTAGAATAGTTCAATCTTTTCCACCTCTGAGCGACAAATTCTGAATAGGATACACTCATTTCTTCAATACCTTTACATAGAGTAAAGATTTTGAAGTGAATCAAAAGCAATAAAATATTAGAAATTATCCGTAGATTTACACAAAATGCATGCACTAGAAACTACACAAAAGTATTGATTTTTCTGTTGTCAAGGCATGTTAACACTATGTACGCCTATACATTTGTTGCTGGCTTCAACACAAAATAGCAACTATTATTTAATAACTTATAATTTATTTATTAATTAAACGTTACCCATTATTGGAAAATAATAAGCGTATAGAGTCAAAATCTCTAATATCTTCATTAATACCTGTTAAATTCAAATCTATTATCCATCAAGATCCTGGGACATAGGAATGATAAGAGATGATAAATTATTCTTACTATTTATGATCCATTCTTAATGGCGCAGCACTTAAGCATCTATTGACGTGGAATTTTAAAAGGTAAATATCATAAAAACAATTCTGAGACCCCGTATACCATAATGAATATTTAAAATGGACTTTGATAGATATTCACTTTAGGGACCAGTAATATACTAGTTTGTTAGAGTTAAAATGAATTTCATTATTAATATCCATTCTAACCCATAGAACTTTGTATTGATTTTAGGAGAATAATAAAGGGAATCCCAAAACTAAGGCCCAATATATAATGTATACTTGAAGTAGACTGATTAATGTTCACTTTCCAAACCGGTATAATGGATGATAACCGTATTCTATATTTGAAGTGAAATTATAGATAGTACACATGCTGATTCATCATATATATAGGATATTAGCAGCATTACTCACAAACCATTATATTACCGGGTCATAAAATGTTCATTAGTTAACGCCCATTTTAATACTGGGTCAAATATTTAACATTGAGACTACTAGTTTCAACGCTTACATATAAACGTTTCTTATCCATATATTAAAATGAAGACTAGTTTCACTGTAAGTGCACGGATATCAGGCGCTGATGATTACAGGATAAAGCTAATAGTAGGACCCTCAAATTCATTTATTTTTCTCCATTCCATCCTCAGGGAACGCCGCCATAACTCTCAGGTACCTTAATTTCAGACCTATTTCTGGAGCTGACGAAGAAATAAATTTTTATTAGAGCCTGTTCATAAAGCGGCTACTAAACTGTCCGTTCGCGAGCAAACCGAAGAATAAACGAAGAATTACCGCGGAGGCTCACGCAATTCGTGCATTCTAAAAACAGCCCCGTGGTCAGAATACACTCCCTGTTAAGCTAATGATTTATGGAGAGAAAGAGCGCGGAACAAAAAGCATGGTAACTCACATCAGTAGCGCTAGAATGCAATACGGTTGCGGATGAGATTTCCAGACTAGTCAGAGAGAAATGCGTTCCATAAGGTTTTCTATGTACGTCAAACGGCCGATTGCTACTGAAAGCATTTTGGTAGACTGGGAAATGAATCCAGCGACCAAAAAATAGGCGCAGTATATGGAAGAGGTTCCCTTCACGAATCTCTGAAATAAACTAAATGGAAATGGTGGCCTAAGAGCTGAAGAGGAACCTAGCTGAGATGCCTTGTGTTGAATTATGTGGGTGTTCCATATCAGCCTTATTCTTAATGTTTTGAAAGTTGAAATTTTGACATAAAAATAGTCATGAAAAATATTCAAGAAGATATAGCACAACATTAGATGAGATTCGTTCGTGAGAAAATAATATATCTTTAAGATGATGACTTTTTAATATTACGATAAGGAGGAATTTTTAATAAAGAAGGGAGAGACAAAATGAATGGAATATTGCTTACGTTTATCCTTACGCTAGTTTCAAAATAAATCACCTTTGGTAATATGATGATTAACCTGCTATCCTGATCTTACAATACTGAAGTCCATCACTCCTATCCTAGTTAGGAATTACGTGCTTTTTGCGCATTGTTTTATAAAGGTTATTTCCCACTGTGGTTGCCAAAATATAGGTCATCAATAGGGTAATATCGAATTGGTAAATGTTTAACAGAATTAAATAATTTATTCTTAAATATCTAAAAACAGCAAATGCCTATTTTAGTAATTAAATTACGAGATAACATTTTCCAGCTGATCGCACTCCGAGATTCTACTGCTTAACGTCACGGATTAAGTGATTTACTGTACTTTAAACATTATTTGTCTGATTACCAGCAATTTCTTGAGCCTTAAAACTGTGTAATTTTCTACACTGACAGCAGCTTTGAAATATCTAAAAATCGTGAGAAGCTTAGCGATGACAAAAATAATTATATAGTTAGCTATAAAATAAAGATAGACGAGAATCGGAGAAAAAGTCTTCTAGGTGTAGTTTTATATCCTACACATTTCAGTGTATGATATAAAAGCTTTCTACTAATTCATCTCTCACAAATTATAAGCAAACCTAACCTACCGTCTAGAATATACAGAAACTGACTTCCTGAACAATACGGAATGTAAAAAAAGGCCACTCGCACGAAATGAATTATTTTGGCACCAAATTCAAAGATATAAAATGCTACCCTTGCAGTGTTAAGTTTTTTCTATTGAAACAAAGAATATTTTGTACCTATGCTAAAAACTATTCTTTGATATACTTCCAAGGTCATAAAGAAGATTAAATGGATTAGTGCATAAGAAAATCTTGATAATGATATGAATAAACTTAAAAAAACGTATATATACAAATTAGTAGGATGCTCGGGGAAACGAAAAGTAGGTTTGCATTCAAATTTTTTAAGAAAATAAAGCGATGTAGATTAAGTTCTATTTCTGGGATTCCAGGGAGATTTTTGAAATGCTCTTTTTAACGTCCTACCATCTCCACAGGAAGATTTCAGAATATTTCACAATTTTATCTTTCAAAATAACAAAAATATCTCTCCGTGGGGAAATTAACGTATCATCTTGTTGATCCAGGTTTCATTAAAGGGATTTGCATACCATTATGCGCTAATTTTTGTAAGAAAAACAACGACGTCCAATATAAAGCTGAGGCTTCGAACCCTCTTTTTCTTCCCTCTCGACCACTCTGCGAGATCCTATCTAAGCCTCCATCTCTCTCGTTTTGCGGTTTATAGATAGAAACTTTGGCCCAAAGCCCAGCGCAACTTTCACTAGGGCGAGAGGGACCCTACCTACGATCTAACCGTTCATTCAAAAGAAGAAACGCGGAACAAGGCGTGGAAAGGAAGTCCCACGGATTGGAGGAGAATGAATCGCAAATGCTCGGAATTACATCGAGGATTTTTAGGCGCGATACGAATTGCAAGTACAAGTGCCCTACGAAAGAGTGAAAAAAGATGGAGAGTTGAAGGAAGAACTGCACATAATTTCGATGCCTAGGGATACATCAGGGCATCGAACCGGAACTGAACCGAAAACAGAAAGAACCGGTTCATTGTCCGGAGTAAAAACGAAACCCGAACCGAAAATTTTAAATTCGTCAACATGCACCTGAACCGAAAAAGAAGAAAACAAAAAGTGAAAAAATTGTTGAAACTTTAATGATCAACTCTCATTGAAAGAAAGAATATGTGTCTTAAAAAACCCACATAATTTAAGAGAAATCTGAAGAATATGTCACTGCTTTCGGAAATCACGCGGCACCCTAAGAGCTTACAGCACACCTATTAACCTATTAAGGAAAAACGATGTCACCTCTTGACACTAAATTAATACATTTTTTGCCATCCTTCGGGAGGTTTTGGGGGGTTTGCCTCCCGACTAGGGTGAATACCAGGCAGGGTATTGTATTTCCTTCTCCCCCTGAAAAGATGACTACCACCTGGCATGGAGCCTATTTGTAGTCCAATGGTGCAAATAAATAAATAAATATTCGAAATGTTTAACAAACGATGACATCTACAGAATGCAGAGTGCTTCTGCAGAAAAACCAGAGAAACTGAAACCAAACTTTAAATGATACGTCGGCTCACAAACCCTCCAGACAAACCGAGCAGTCCTCTATTTCTTATATCTTACAAAACATTTACCGCAAAAACTCGTCCCCCGCCTAACCTTAAATCGATGTAAAACATGTCGCTGTCACCAGCACACCATCCGCGGTGGAAATTAATTACCCTCGTTTACTGCAGTTAACGAGGCTTATCAGATCGCCAGGAATGCTATTTCGTTTCTTTTTTGCTTCCCTTCTCCTTAGTAATCCCAAAACTCCTTCGACTATTCGAGACAGAATCTGCATAGTGTTACTTCCGGTGGGAGCTGGGTTTTATGGTTTCCGTTCAGATAGAAGCAGCCGAACTTCTGTGTTTGCATAAATAAACATGCAATGGAACAGTCATCCATTGGGAATACTTAGAAATTGAAGCTGTGGATAACTTTCAATTCACCTATATTTAAGATCCCCAGAGACCTATTATGTAAATCTAGTAGATTTTCTTCATATAGGAGTAAAACTCCGGAACTTAATCGGCAATTGCAGGTTCTCGTCCAGTCCGTTGTAAGAGAGATTCATTATTAACAAACGAAATCTCCTTAAATGACGAAGAGAAGCTCAGAAGCAATAAGAAAAGAATAGAACATCAGATACGAATTTAACTATGAAAACCTCGGAAATCCGGTACGTCTGGAAAACATACCTACAGCGCAAAATATGAAAGATCGATTAACCCAGGAGAACATCATAAACTCGCAGTTCTTATTTAAGATATTTCCATAATTTTTCTGTTCCGAAAATTGCTACACGCATATCTAAAACCGGGGTTTTCATTGGAATTAGTTTAATTAGTTAGAAAAGCATCGAAGAGACCGAATGATTAAAGTTATTCTGAAAAATTAAGTTATTCACGTTGATAACTGCGTTTAATAAATTGGAAGAATTAAGTAAATCCGTAGTAATTCACGAAATTAACGGACATGAAAAAGGTCTGACGGAACCGGGACGCGAACCCGAGTCTCCCAATTGCCGGTCGGTTGCTCTATCCATTGAGCTATTCCACCAGAACATCTCTCCATGCCGTTTGGGTTCCCGGTTCCGTCAGACTTTTTCATGTCCGTTTCTCCTTGGGAATTTTCCTAGGTGCACGCCTTATCGTGCCAAGTACCTAAAATCCTTTCCTTGTCACGAAATTAGTTGCTAGTAATGTTTGGATAGAATAAAATGAAGGCATGGGTTAATTTTAAAACTCGTTTTTTCCACCGTAAGAAAATTTTGCATGTCCAAGAAAATTTTCTAGAATGATAGGAATTTAAGCTTTAAATGCGTGGAGAAAGCGGTTCATGACTGTTACGTATGACTACTGTTACTATAACTTCTCAGAGAATATTGTTTGTAATTGCGTATAAAGTTTTTAATTTGGATAACTACTCCTTTTTTATACCCTATGAAATTATATCTTCGAAGAAAAAATCGAAGTAAAAAATAACGATTAATACTACTTCGAAAGAATAAGTGGATGCAAGACGAAACATTGTTGAAAATTCCTGGAATTTTCATAATACGTTAATAGTAAAGGTGCGTATTTATACTTCTAAAATTATTATCAATAATTTAAAAAAACTGCAAAATATTTCAGTGCTGCATTGGAATTTATGGAAGCTTAGGAAAAAGACCTATATTTAACAAAATCAAACGTTAAAGAGGCGAATTTTATATGAAACTTCCTCAGATACATAAAAGGTAATTGCCCACACCCTTCTTTACGACAGCGATGAATACCCTATGTTTAAACGAAGTCCAGCGAAGAAATGTGTGGTATCAATGGCCACAATAAGAATAAACTTACCAGGCGAATATCAGACCAGAAGAAACTGCGCATTCTATTCTCTTGTACATGACCACTTACAGATTGGTTCGAGAACATACGTCCTTCAGTATATTTCCCCAATTCTTTGATTCAGCACCGGAAGTTAGTACCGCTTTCCTTCCTCCACTCCCATAAAGACCGCGAATCGTCCGGTATAAAAAGCGTATACGGCGGCCACTCTTCCTTTTGTTTACCCTCGGTCGTATTTATCGCTGGTTTATTACCAAATACATCATCGAAACGGTATTCAACGGACGGAAAATCATTTTCCTTCCACGAGAAGACGTAATTACGAGGATATTTACGCACAACAATTTCTCGAAGATTCCACTCGGAATATCCATCTCCTGCGCTCTAAATGCACTCGTACGGTTCCTATTCCCCGCCCCAAGACTGCTTCTCTGTCTCCGGAAAATGAAAATGAGAAAACAAAAAACGAACGAGACGCAAATGACTTTTCCTTTCCAACTCGGCAATCCCCCGCAAAGAGATACGCCGGAAATTCTCCGGGCCTCCATTTTGCCCTCATCTCTGCTCAACTTCTCCTGCTAGTTCGTTTCCCACGATGACTTCTATTATAATTGCTCTTTGAATACTTCTTTTTACAACGCGACCTCGGGGGGAAAAGTAAGGAAGCGATGTTCTGAAAGCAGTAAAACTTTTGCGATTGTTTTATCCTCCGTTGCTTACGCTCGTGAAAGTAGTTTGCGCTGCTGTGCTACATTCACCAAGTGCTTAAAGGATAGCGCAAGTTTTACTAAAAGGAATGGGAGCGATAGTTTGTTATTTACCTCAATATGCAATTGAGAAGTTTTCTCCTTTCACATTTCACTTTTACATAATAGCTGCGCTTCAGGATTCTGCATAAAAGGTTTGTAATCGATCGTTGGTGGAACACACTCTCTATTAAGTAACGCTTGGCTCTTTCTATTGTATCAGAAAGCTTCTGTTTACTTACACGCGCCTCGAGATTTTATGAATGTTTAACTTTTTAAAATTTAATCCGTGAGGAAGCTAAAATCGATTTATTGCGGTGAAATGAGTTTCCGTCGACGAAAAAGGTAGAGGAAGGTTGGGAAAGAAACATTTACCCATCTAATTATAAGGGATGGTAAAGGAACGAATCTGCAAATAACTCATGCTTCTCGAAGTAAATATCAAATACGTGGAAAGGAGCTTGGGTCCCAGCCAGGGTGCTTCAGTAAGTTTGATCGTTAATGCAATAAGGCCTGATTCCAAAAAAAATATTTGTGAAAAATTGAAAAGCTAAAAATCATGGAGGTTTTCAAAATTTTGTCTTTTATTAACGTATTGTATTATAACGTAGTATTGAAAACGATTTAAAAGGGTAACATAACACCAACAAATAGAATCATCTGATATTAATGAAGCTTTGCGGGATTTAAGCTCAACCGATTTAATTACTAAGTTTATGACATTAAGTCTATATCACTTAAAACCAGACAGAACGATTCTATAAATATGTTTACTGTTATAATTTATTATATCTGATAAACTTCAGGATGAGAAACTTTATAAAATCCTTAATTATCGAAGTTAAATGAATACGATCGACTTTTCAACACTGGTATCAAAAGTTGGTAACCTACGTATCAGTAAAACATGCTTTAGCATAGCATTATTATCTCTCGTTCAAGCCACACCCTCAGGATATTTTTCCAACCCTTTTTCCATCATCTGCATCAGTCACCACCACTTTAAGGCTCTCAATACCCTTCTTATGCCAATTCTCCTTTTCCCTACCTTCGTATCCTTTTTCCCCCTTACATCCTCCTCAACGGGAAATTCACGGCACATTCCCCCACTAGCTTACCCTTCTACCCTTAGCAAACCTTAGCGGGGCTCTCGCAACTGCATCTAACTTCGATTTCCGTCCACCGAAAGCACGTGATAGGCGCGGATATGAGACGGACGTTATGTGGGTGACGGCGGAAAACGCGCTAAGATAAACTTTGACGGCACGTATGGGAGTGGAATACTTGATGAACCCTTGAGCCTCACACCGGGATAGGACTTTCTTCTTAGCAAAGTTGCTTTGGCACTGGTGATTGCCTTTCCGTCCATGGCCTCTTTTTCATAACGCTTGGAGGAAATGAGCCGAGATGTACGATGGAAAACGACCAACGATGTCTTTACAATGAGAGCCTTCGGGAAGGCCGCATTTTTCTTACGTACATCTCTGATTCCACATTTGTGACCAATGATGTTGGAAACGAGTTTATTCTCATCAGCTTAATACAACAACGTAGAACAAATGCTGCAGGATGAAATTTAAATAAGGGTTTTGATAACAAATGAAAAAGCTGATGTAATGGGTTGTCAAGTACTAACAAGGAATGAATAAAAACGGAATTAAAGAAAAAAATAATTATGATATAAAATTACTGACGTCTTTATCAGGCGAATTTAAATCTTAAGAAACCCTTCTTGCAATTTTTCAAGCCACAAACACAAACATTCATGCCCTAACCAGGATTTGAACCCGGACCACAGCATAGTTAGGCTACGATCTGCCAGCGAAGATGGCAAATAGAAAGATAGAGACAAAAAATTTTTACTGTTGTTTGTGGACTTACAAGTGGCGAGGATTTAAAGGAAAGGGCGTAGAGTAGAGTAGGGGTTAAGACACGTGAAGAAGACCCCTGCCACACGCCGAAAGGTGGCTTGCAGGATATTTCTGTAGATGTAGATATAGAAGATGTATAACTCATGCAGAGGTCGAAGGTTCATGTACACATGTGGATTTACTATATTGGATTGACTATATGGATTGTATATTCAGTAAGATCCCGCCTAATGCGAGAGATACATTCCAATAGGTTCGAGTGCTAAACGAAACAGAGTTAAACTAGGTCGTCTTAGTCCGTAAATAATGGGGATAAGTGAAACTGAACAGAGAATAAGAAAATTTATCAGTTTTTTTTGTGTTTATTTCTCAAAAATTCTTTATTATATACTTATTTATTTCTGATATCGATTTGTGTGAGCGCTATTCCTCATTTGGCATCTTTTGTTGTTTTGCAAAGCAGTCATCTAACGTCGTTTTCATTTTCCTGTTTCGTTCAGCAAGCAGCTGTTTATAGCAACACAACGCATCAATTACACATCGTCTTAACTTTGAACTTCCATCAAAATTTAAATCAGTTTTGGGCTCCCAGATAGCCAAGAGGGCAACGCGTTCGACTTCGGCGAAAACGGTCCTGGGTTTGATTCCCGGTGGGGGCCTATGTGCGAAATGACCAAAGCAGTCGAAGCACTTTTAACAATACTACTACTATTGTATCATTTTGTATAAGCTGATCCATAATTTCCGTTATAGTGGCTAAATTTTTTGAAAATCCGTTGAAAGCTCCTTTTGCTCCTCATCTTCAGCAACGCTAATTAATTTGGATTGAGAAAACCATGCGCAATTTCTGGGAATCCCTTTGCCGCGTTCGATTTCGGGGAATCCCAATAAAACCGCGCAGTACTGAAACAGCGCTAAGCGGAGCAGCGTTCAGCGGGGTTTTACTGTATACGGAAATCTCCCATCCAGAATCTTCTAAGTACTGAGTACTCCGAATTTACAAAAGCGGTGATGATATGGATATGGATGGGATATAAGAAATGATCATCTAGGAAAAGGGTAAAGGCAGTTAAAGGAAGAAATTATTCTTTTAGCTTGAATATTTTTCTAATGAGCGGAATCACTTCATAAAATTTTTAAATTACGGTATTTTTAAAGAATTATTGCGAGATAGATAATCGGTAATACTCACTTACTTGGGTAAGCAGTACTGGAAAAGCAGTGTCTAATTGCTTTCATCCACAGAATACGGAGAAACATAATCATATTTTCATATCGTATTATGATCTAATGTTAATTATCTGATTATTTGATTCGCTAATGCATCAATATTTTTGTAATTATCGTTCGTAAAATTAAAAAACCTAATTCGAAGTTAATAGGTGAAATGTTTTAGAAAATATGACGAAAACCAAGTTCAAATTCTCTTTATGGCCTGTAAAATATACTATCCATAATTTATCTTCCAAACAGCCAGACATCTCAGCAGCTCTGAATTTAGAAACACGCGTTTGAATTCGTATATATCTTATTAAATAGCTTAAAATAGCTGTTTGGTACTTGTTTCTGACTCCTAAAAAACTATAGGCATCAAATATGAATTTAAATGTTAAAGGTAATTTACTGTGAGTAACAACTTCATTTTCTAAATTTATGCCAGTATCTATAAGCTGAGTTAGAGAAGATATATGTCTTCCACGCTTTATTTATCCTCGTATTCTGAGGTTTGTTTTAGAAATCATACACATCCATAAAATGACGGTAAATCATTTTACATTTTCCCACAAATCACAGAATTTACGTCAGTAAACAACACGACTTTGGCAAGAGGTGAAAAAAACCGATACGGCGAGTCACTGAAAGCCATTAATATGACAATTTTGCTTATAATCCCTTGAAATTAACCTGAAGGATAACTTTAATTTTATCCGTTATTTTCATATTTGATTTGTACAGTAAGCTGTCTTTAATTGAAATCAAATCTCTCTTTTCGATACACGAAGAGTGTGTATAACAGAGCTCTATTCGTGTAACAAGCGCGGTGCTAACCCTCAAAGTAAAAATAGGTGGACATTGCTATTCTTTAGACCATTAAATCGAATGCAGCAGCTATTGCTATTAACCCAAAGTTGACTTGTTCAAGTTCTTTGCCGTGGCCCTCATCCTGACGACCTCGAAAGCTACGCGAAAAAGGACAGTTACTAGTGGAGGGGATTCAAACCCGTGACCTTGTGTAAGGGAACACCTCCTTGAAAATCCAGCCCGGCGCGTTCAACTGACCTCAATTCGACCATTAGCGCACGTTAGGTGCCTCTTTCCTCTCTAATGCGGATGGAGTGCTTTTCTCTAAGAGGGTTCCAGGGGTATCAAAAAATCCGCGTTCGGAAATGCACTTTTGCAAAAGACCTCGCTAACTCGTTACATCCGACTGCCATTCCATTGAGTGCGGGAATCGCGTAAAAAGCTTGAGCGAATATTATCTTAAATCTGATGGGCATTTTCAATATTGGCAGAGTGCTCTTTTGTTACCGATCCGAGTGAACTTTATCAAAAATATTACAACTAATACCATTATCATCATCATTAATAAACCATCAAAGTTAACTTAAAACGTAATTCCACTTGCGCGAGGCACTTCTTTGCAGCCCATAATGGGGGCCCAAGACAAAAGGGGGCACCAAACACTGTCACATCGCGTAGTTAACAATTTTAATGGGTACCGGTAAGAATGTCAGTATAATTCGCACATGAAGATGATGATGTATGCCTGAATTCGCAAAATGAGTATGTATATATTCGGAGTATTTTTTGATGAAATTTACGTGTACTCTCAGAATAATGGCTACTTCAGTTTTAATAGTAATCAATAAAACATGATTTGATTCAACAAAAATAACATATATACAAAAAATCTTGTAGGTTTATCTGTATCATTACAACTCAATACAATACATACTTACAATCAATCTTATATAAAATCCTGAAATTTATCAGCGATTATAAATTATTTGGATAACCTTACTTATAGAATCATTCTGTCTGGTTTTAAGTGATATAGACTTACTGTTTAAAATTGAATATTGTTAGAACATTATGAATAAATGGAAAGAGAATTCGAGGCAACATTTCAGTGGGACCTAAATTAATTCCGCGCAAAATTTTCATTTTGGACGCAAACTTGATTCCAGAGAGGAACTCATCAGCTGATTAAGAAACCTACATCATTCACACCTAAATGTGAATCTTGTTTGGCCATAGAGAATTTTTGCTCGAGCTCATCGGCAGCTGAAAATAATTTGGAACCTCTCGAGACCTTTTTAAGCCTCGTCTGCAAACGTAAAATGCCTACTACTAATAAAAACTCTATAGCAAAATCAATACAGAACGGATGCCGGTGAGTATTTTCTGCAGCACCTATTTATATGTGCACGTGTGTATAAATATCTCGTAAAGCAGATATTTTCACTTCAGCGGAGTCTTTAAAAGTGCCGTTACTTTGAAATAGAGTCTATACACTCCGTCGGTCTTGTGGACGTCTGGAATATTTAGTACGGACTTGATGAACCTGCGTCATGATTTTCTGATATCTAAACTTAGAAACACACTTTATCACTTTGACCCCGTTTTCTGTCGGTGCCCTTGGACTTTTCTCGCAGTACATTCAAGCAATGGGAATTTCATAAACTGTACATTGAGAAATATCAATAGAATACTGCGCAGATTCCAAGACGCCTACTTATTAATGCATTCAAATCTACTTATGAAGAATAGCAGTTGCAATCAGAGATGTTGCCAAGATTTGTCTCTGAGGAGGGGGTAAACGCATAAGGAGTATACGCAATGTTGACTTCATCCCTGGGGAAGGAAAATTACTGCCCTAAATATAATATAGATGGAATCAAATTTATATTTACATTAATTTCCTACGATTCACCAGCGGCATGGGTAATTGTTTATGTTTTAACGAAAACAATATAACTCCCATATATTTCAATTTTTTTAAATTCATTTTAGCTGTTGGAGGGTTTTAACACTAAACCTCCCTATTGGCTACGACCCTGGAGGTAATTAATCCTAATAGCTAATAAAGGACCATTAATCGTTTAATTCCCGTCGTATATCCAAATTTAGATTTGTTGAATGTAAATAGGTCTATTTCGACCAACTTTAGCTATTAGGCTAGAAGATGTTTAATCCTAATCTTGATATCTAATTCTAATTCAGTAATTTCCAAAATAGAATTGATGGAGTATCTAATGAAGAAGTCCTTCAGTGAGTCAGCGAAGAGAGAGTCCTGTTGAAAATTGACGAAATAACGAGGGAAAATTATTGGGCACAATTTAATACATGATAGTCAGCTGAAGATAAGTTAGGAGTAACGGAAGAGAAGAACTGCAGAGAAATTTCTAGTTCATACTATGATAGGAAATGTAATAGTGTTAAGGTTAGGGAATATAAGGGAATTAAGGAAGATTCTTGGGGAAAATGTCTTGGAAAGCTCCTGTCCTTGTAACTTGGGAAATTCTTCCATTATGATGAAATAAGAAATGATATTGTAAATTTCACCTAAACTTTAATCTATGAGAGGTTTCGTTGCCGTGCGACATCACCAAGTACGTTGCCATGGAAACTCAGGCTTGGAAAGGTGCAAAACACCAATTATCGAATCTTTATTCCATGTCATTGATTATTTTTACCATGGTAATATTTGTACCCTTTTCCAAAATACAGATTTACCTACATAAACACTGCGTCAATGATCAATTTTAGCTTAGTTGAATCGTGAAAAATTAATATACTGACTTAAATCTGAATACAAGTTCGTATATACATGTATTAAGTATGAGCTACTAGGTGATGCTAAATTAGAAAAAAATAGGTCTGAAACCAAACACCGCCGTTTTCAACACAACGCGGGGGGACAATGGTCATTTGCTACTATTTCAGCATTAGTTTAGTACATTCGAGTAAAATTAAGTTTCGTTCTTCTTTAATTATTCTCATTAAAGAAGAACGAAAATAAAAAAGTTGTAAAATTTTGTTCCTAAATTTACGAATTTAGTTTCTAAACCCAACTTTAGAGGCTACTCTGTTTCCATCGAATTTCCACCTAATTTAGCACATTTGCAAATTGGAAGAGCACAATGACTCGGAGTAATTAGCGGAAGGCTGCTCTATATTTTAATCTCAGCCCAGTTGAATTCGGAGTACACCACAGCCACCGATTCTAATTTAGCATCCCCAGACGCTGCACTCCGTCCCGCTGACCTCTTCTGACCTCACACATTATTTCTCTCCGCCCTTCACTTTTCGGAATGCCTCCCCAGCGCCACACACTCAGTCCTAATAATTTCCGGCAGCCCACCGTCAGGACAACTCCTCCCAAGCGTTACCCACCGACACGAGTGCAGAGATCTCAATTAATTTGTCAGTACATGGAGGTGCTGCTGGGTGCAGGGAAACCTCGTTGAACGAGGTTTGGGCATGCGCGGGTGACAAATTGCGGACAGTTAGGCACACGGCTGTTTTCATTGTCTCATCTTTCCATGGGTGTGAGAAGCACAACATCATCCTACCTCTTCCATTGATTGCGTCCCCTAACTGAAGTTACGGATTCCTACCACTACAAAGTGTTCACGTACGATGCCAAAGAACGAGACAGTTCCTGAGCTTGATTCAAAGTTGTATATCATTTGTGTCATAAAAATATAGGAAATAAATCTGTATTATGAAGCGTCACTACATGAAAATTCATAAAACTGAAGAGAGAACACAATTCTGTAATGTTCACAAGTTTATTTTCGGTGGCTAATTTCGCTAGTGTGCTAGTATCATCAAACTGATGATGCTAGTGCGTATAGGAAAGGTATCTCTTATGTATAAGTATTAATAATACAATACATAGCCGATTAAAAGTCATAGGATAAGGAAAAAATTCTATAATTATCCATTAATATAAGAAGGAAAACGGGTGTTGATCATACTGATATCTGGTTATCATAACATGCTCATAACGATCATTAGTCGGGGAACAACATTTTAGTACTTGACAAAGCAAATGCTTAACATATAAGAAATCATTATTTGACTCTGATTGAGCTAATCTTTGGGCCTAACTATTCCACAGAATATAATGGATTGTGACATTTTTGTGTTCTCATTTGCGAATTACGTGGACAAGGTCCACTAAATATCATTGTGAAGCTGTTTTAGCAGTAAAAAGAAATATAGATATTATCTTATAAAGTAGATATATCTGATTAATCGAAAACAGTATTGTTATATCTAATTTAAAGTAAAGGTTGAGTATTCGATGAGATTTATGGGGAATTCAACCCATCAGCGATTTTAATTACCGTACAAACCAACTATTAAGCTAGAAGTTTAAAAAAGGATACCATTTATGAGTTTCGACAAAAGCAGTTTCAAAAACATAGACACTCAAGCAACTTTTACGTAATGTTCACCTTAGAAATATATTGAGATGTGAATTTGCGTACCTCATAGTGAAATGGTATCATTAAAAATTCAAACCCGCAATTTTCGTGCATTCCGAGAGGAGCTCAGAAATTTGACTGTTATAAAACCCCGCAAATTATTTCCCACTGTGAAAATAGAGGTAACGCCTCATAAAGAATCAATCTCGTTTCGCAAGATGACAAAGGAGAACACCCGTCCAGGTGGAGGCAAATGCTACCAAATTAAGGCGACAATTTCCATTAACGTAAAAGCGCGCCATCTTTCAGGAGGAAATTGCCGCGAGGAGAAAGAGAAAGGTCGCATTTTCTAAATTCCTCCTCGCGACCTCATTGTTTTGCTAGAACTATGAGCAATTACAGCAAAATGCGCGTAAACCCTTGAAAACGGACGTTTAAAAGCTGCGTCAACCGCACGGCAGTGGAAGACGGCATTTCCCTCTCCGCCCAAATCCCAACGAACTGCGGGAGGCCCTTTGTGCACATGGAGAACCGCAACCTTTGGCGACGCCACGTTTGCACGTCTGCGCAACAAAAAACAACTGACGGCGTAATTTTCACGGGTCTACAAAAGCGGGTCTGTTTAGATTGGGAGAAGGAATCTAATAATTAACGCAGTGCGGTGGGCTGTGTATGCGGGATTCGGGACCGCGATTAGTTCGGACCGAAACGGAGTCCGATTGACCGAAGTTAATGTTGCCGAAAAGGAAGTCATTAAAGGTGAATGGTGATATAGAGGGAGATAATCAAAAGGAAAACTCCTCAATAGATTTCGCGTCTGAACTAATTGATACGATTAATTTTTGGAGAGTGCATCTTCTCCTCTAAGTGGTAGATATACACCTGGAGGTAATATTCAGAAAAGAATGAATATCTTTCTGAAATAAGAGAGACTAATTTGCCTTTGTTCTCCCAAATTGCTCTCTCCATTCCAGTATTGCAAAAATACATGCAAATTTCTCTCGAAGGAAGGATAGGTTTGCAATAATAGCGCATATGAAGAAATATAATACCAAAATAAACGCCGCTGCCTTCAACAGGTGCAATGAGTCGACCGACCGTTATCTGCGCATAAATCATGTTTCATTCCTTCCACGAAACGAACAAATTTATAATAAATTCTCGATTAAAGTGTATAATTGATTATGCAAAAAACATCCAGTTCAAAGGATCACTTTATCTGGTCAAGATGTAATACAAATATGCGGCTATTTTTTGTACTTAATTTATATTTCTAATGATTGAGGAATTGTAATCAAATTAAACTTTAGAATATTCATACATGTTGAAAAATAATCTGCAAACGGATAAAAATAACAAACAAACAAATAAAATGGATGTGCAAATAAAAATCGCAAACTAAACGAAGTAAATTTGTTGGAGTTGAAGTTAAACGTTAAAGTTTCTGAATTTTCCCATTAATTAAATATTCAGACAAACCCGTAAAAACTGTACGAGCATAACAATTTCCACGTATAAATGGAGCATTTTCAACAGATGCACTCTCAAGAGTAAACAATTTCTGCAATACTCATTTCCTAAGTTCCTTTATAATAGCTGACATCCAAATATTAGCAATCATTCATACTCAGCGTAACTCAAGAGTAGTTAATTGGGAATATGGGATGCCCTTCGTGTAACAGATAGCTGTATAAATTCTAGATGGATCTAACACACACTTTTCTAGCAATTTCCATTCGAGAAACATAAAAACTGCACTCACTAAGCTCTTAAAAGATTAGTGAGAACGTAATACGAAATTGATAACCATTACTGATAGCGTTTACACGCTGAATAACTAATGCAAAGGCAAAAATCGAGATATTATCTCAGCAAAATAAAGTTCTGCCTGGAAGTGTTACATACAAATAGCAGCATATAATTTTAAAATAGCAATCGCATATAATTCAAAAATATTGCGCGTGAATTAATTAGAAAAGGGTAGTTCTAAGACAAAACTAACACTCACAAATTAATGTAATTCACTGAATTCACGCCTTATTTTCTCTACCAGAAAAGTATAAGATACTATTACCACCAGAAAAAGCCTACCTAAAGATCGAGAGAGAAAAAGATCATACCTAAATATGTTAATTGCAGCCATTGAGGACCGAGTAGCAGTCTTCCAAAACCGCAGTTTCCTCAGTAGAAGTAGCCTTCCAAAAATGCCGTTTCTTCACTAGTACTTCAGAAAAGTTTGTTAATGCAAAGAATACGATATCTTGAATATATCTTTTGATAGTTTTTCACAATCGTAATCTTTTATTCACTGCGAAACACGAATTGAAAACTCGAACACTTGAAAAGCGTTGTAATCGTCAGTCACGGCAGCACGCCACTGGCACCGATGAGGCTTATAACTGAACTCTCTATGACATGTCTTCCGTAAACAAAAAACCAGCCAATGAGATGGCTTCTGCCGAACAAAAAACCGTGTTTCGGCGAGAGGCTAGCTCATGGCTACGGCCGACAGTGCGAGCGATAGGGGGTATCAATTTACGGTTTGGCACCTTGGAAGGCCTCGAATAAGGCACTCTGCGAACAGAGGAACGTGCAGACAATCCATCGCGAGATTTTAAAACGGCTTTATGAAATTATATCGCTATATGCGTTCACATCAGCTTAAAAATACATTTACCAATTAATTCAACATCGTTTTTTCTTTGACGAGACTGTTTAGTTTGCTGCTGAATCATTTTCTGATAAGAATTACTTCCTGAGTTGTATTAATTAATCATTCGGTACATATATTATACTTTCAGTGATGAAACGTTTATGAAAGAACTTTGATGGCTCTGTGAGCTATTAATTAAATTAGTTTAATATGCTTAAGTTATCGTTAATACAGTCATGCGCTTTATATCAACAGAAGGCTGCATTGACAATCAGAATAGTTACAATAGTACCTATTTTCTACTACTTTCGCTTCTTATTTCATAATAATAGGGAATACTAACATAATGGAAGTGCTCCATGATGAAGCGTTTGTCAACCTTACCCGGCAGTACAATTTTCCGTCTAGAGCCACGTTACTGTCGAAATCTCAAGCTTGGGAAGACGGATTGAGTTGGGTTCTATACAGACGTCTCCAGAAAAGGGTTTCCCAAAAACCTGGGGATGGGCATTTGGCAAACAAACAGCCGAACCCCAATAAAATGGTGAAATAAGGAAGGGCGTAAAAAGGCGGTTAACTGCAGGTGGGACTTTCATACGGGAGAATGCACGTCGGGGACATACAAAAGGAAACCACGGAATTAATCGGCCAAGGATTTGGCGGTTATTTTTTACCTCGGGAGCGGATTTGGGCGCGGGTGGGAATTGGGGAGGGATAGGGAAAATAGGGAGATTAATGAGGCGTCCTAAAGCGAAGAATGGACGGGGAAACTGGGTTATAGGACCCGATAGGCGGATTTCAATGACAAGTCTATGGCTCGCTGGTGGCCCTATCTAAGCACAAACTGAAGCGGATCTTTTTTGTTTTTTTTTTCCGTGCTACGATGGAGTTTTATCTCAGAGGGTGAGGGATAAAGGTTTTTCGAGGCCCGTATCGGCACAAAAGGTTGTCCACTTTTTCATCGGCGGGATTTTTTTCGCCATATCCTTGAAACAGGTATGACAACAAGTTGGCGCCACTGATGGCTTAGAGAGGAAGGAAGATTGATTATGGATGAGGACATTGACAAAAGTAATGCGTTCCGAATGGACATTCAGGTTATTGCGCTATTCGCTCCAGTGCTACCAAACTACGGAGTTCAAATCCGGATGCTCCCTTTGCAACACTTTAAGAATGTTGTGTTAGCATCTTTAGGTACGTGATTTGTAAGCTCTAATTTTCAATTATTTTACGATTGAGATCACTGTTAGTCTTTTCTATAAAAGCTGCTTAAGACATATGAAAATAGTGCTGAAAGACGAAACTACCATGAGCAATATCACTGATATTAACATGGTCACAATGTATCGAATGAATGCTTCAGATCGACAAAAATCTGCTCTGTTAATTGAAAATTAACGGAATTGCGAATTTTCTTATAAAGCGTGATTTTAATTCTTACAATTTTAATTTACAATTTTTCATACATACAATTTCAACTCATAACGGCAAAATATTTCACGTTTGAACAAAATTCTTCCTATTTCTTTCACAATGTCTAGTATGTGATTACGAAACTAATAAAATGAAAAGTAAATATTTTATAGAGGATTCATCACGTCAAATGCGAAGGGAAAAAGGCAAGGAGCATAGCTTCTAATTATTTCTTTGTTATTTTATGTAGATAAAAGAAACTTGAACCTCAAAAATTAAAAGTTTGATAGCACCTTAATTACAAATGTGTTTGATACCTGAAGTTATTTTTATGACAAAGAATTAGGCTGTTTTATTGATCTATTTATTAAATTTGCGTTGGATATTCTAGGAAATTTCATGAAACATATCTTGATGATTGTTTAGGAAAGTGGAAAGGACGCTCAACTTGTTTAAAATCGCAGTTATAAATTAATATACTTACACGTTCGTCTCAGTTCAACACAGACGTGAAGTTGGTGATTTACTATTAATTTTTATAATATTCTAAAGAGCATATTTACATGCATTATGCCATCTCAGGGCTACCCAATAACCTTGATGCATACCATCAACTTGTATCACTGTTTTTGCAATGTATGCAAATCTCAATTTAAACCCGTTTTCTGCTCCATAATACCTTGAATGTTAAAGCAGATGCTAAGTGCCGCGAAAATGAAAAAAAGAAAATTTTAATGACGGTCTTTCAAGGAGATATGAGGACATTAGCGTCAAACTTCATCTGAGGCATGCCATTGTGCGGGTGTGAAAAGCTGACCTCGAGATACGGAGATATGAAAAGGTTAGAAACTTATGACACGTGTGTGGGTGTGAGAGAGGAAACAGGAAGACTGATAAAAAGAGAAGGATTCAATGGGAAAGAAGAAAGGTTACTGACAGAGGAAATGAAAGGATACAGATAAATGAAGTGGGGCAGATCCTGATGACAAGTGAATCGATGGAATATCGAAAGAAGTTAGAGAAAGATGAAATGGTAGAAGAAACAATGAGAGCAATTTTGTAGCATTAGGATAGTCTATACGAGATAACGCAAGCGGAAAACAGAAAAAACTGAATTTATTATCGTTCAATTTGTCATTTTTTCATTTTCAAAATTAATGTATTCTTGAGAGTAATCTACGATATAATCTACGATGCTTCCGCTTAAGCTAGCGGATTACATGTCTATAAGTTGAGCTTTTAACTCAGAATATATACAACCATACAATTTACATACACGGACTCAAATACACATGCTTACGCAGAATGGACTACGGTTGATTTTAGGTTTTTAATTATTCATTATTGTGATTTAAGGTGCACTGTTGCATATTATAGGACACATCTCAAATAAAACTGAATGATGAAATATGATACAAATTACTTATGAAGGTGGCCACTTATGCTCTAGGTTAATAATAATAATTGTATTCTTTCTCAGAAAAATTAAATAACAATCATAACACAAATATTATCAGAAATGAAAAACTGTGTAAACAACTGCTTCATTATCAAAAGATTTTATCACATATTTTGATATTAGAGTGAAATGCGTCTTGTATTTCGCTAGCTTATCATTGTTTTTTTTTATTGATTTGATATTGAAGCCTTTACATTTTTCTAGCATCGATTTTGTAAGTTTTTGAAGTAATAATTAATAATTATGATTTTATTCTTTCACAGAAATGTAACGAAGATAAATTTGAAGGAATATAGCTTCCCCATGAGTGACAAGTCACTAGGTTTGAAGTTATTCAATATAGCAAATTCTATGAATAATTAAACAAGGCATATATATACAATTACGAAGAGATTATGGAACTATTTTTCCCTAGTACCATTGAAAATTCATGCTGAGAAAACTAAACGTTGATCCGAACATGAGTATGAGTTTATGTCTTGACAAAAATGCGATGAAAAGCCTGAGAGAGACTTTGAAGATGAAATCGCTAATGCTACCCTGATCAGAGGACCATGTTTCTACCGAAGGACTTCTCGATTTATAGAAGTGTCTGTCTGTCTCGTATTTTTTCCTGAATTATTGGAGAGGAAAAACTTGACGGAGCAAATGAACTCGAAAAAACATTTGACATTCGTGCTCCGCTCGCGCTCGCCCGTCTATCTTCTCTATAAAGTTTAGGTCACATATCATCGATAATTCCTTCCGAAAAATTTCGCACGTAAATGATTCACTTCCGCGATACGAATGATTGATCGAACTCTTAAGCCCCGACATGAACCTCTTTATCCTTTTTCGAGGGAATTTCTCCGCGGAGGTCACGCATTTCGGTCAGGATCAAAGAAAATACTCGGAAAAGAGAGTCCGGAAGGAGAGATTGAAAGTCCTTTTAATATTCATGCGACTCCTTAGGAGAGAATGCCGGGGAGAAATTAAAAATCGGGGCCATTCTTTATTTTTCGAGAATCCGAGTGCACTGAGAGAAGGCGAATTTCAATCCTATGGGCAAGCGGCTGGGAGAAGAAAAAGGCATAGATTCCGTCGTTCGGTTGCATAATTAATGGGATATCAAACTGAAAGGGAAACAAATGTAAAGAATCAACTTCAGTCAAGAGAAGGAAAAGGTTCCTCACTTTTGCCTCTTATTCTTCAGTATCGGATCAATATTCGCAGTAAATAACTAAAGTATCTGTGACGCCTCCGAACAGGTAATAAATATTTTTATCCTAAAATACTGCATCAAAAAATTCGTGCACGGTTGTCGAACTGCTTCGGTACTAATAATCATAACGATAATAGCAACGACGACATTAATAATAATAATTATTATTATTACTACTATTACGCAATGAGGGCACCAACAGACAGATCTTCTTGTGACTCTGAGGGACCTCTTCTAGATTCATGTTTCTTCGTAAATATATTAAAATTTTTTTCTCCGATACTTTATTATTAGAATGTTAAATATATCTCGTATCGCGTTCAGAAAAGCTTAAAAGATGACTGACTGGGAATCGCTTTTTTAATGTCGCATTGAATTGATTGATAAATCACTTTTCTACGAATTTTTTTTGACTTTGAACTGTTAATCAAATTGTTTGCTAATTGAACTGAACTAAATTGAACACATAATTGTATTTAAATTAAAAAATTAATTGTTATTATTATCATCATAGTCGTCATCCTAATCACAATTATAAAATTATTATTATTTTCTGTATCTTTATCATTTTTCCTTATCATTGGGGCGAATTTTAGTCAAGGTTGACCTCTCTTACAATTGACCCTTGACGAAAATACACACACTTAAACAACCACGCATTAACCAGGAGTCGAAGCCGGGACCTCAGTGTTCTAGTGTAGCACGCTAACTGCTACGCCAACGAGGCATAGCCACTCAAATCGTGGAAAAGAAATGTATATGAATAAATTCTAGCTTTGGGTATGTTCATGTGCCTTAAGATTCCCTATTTGGTGTTATTTCTTTCGTTTAATCTAACTTTTTTGCCTTTGTCTTCCCCATTGGCTTTTCCCTTGCATTCTACCCTCAACTAAATTAAAAAGGAATATATCATTTCCGAGGAGAGTGACGTTATTTATTTTTCGGAACGTTTTAAGTCGTTCGTTATTAAATCAGTGATGTGAATGTAACTGTCTCAGATACGTAAAATGATACTTAACGAGAGATAAAACTAATACGCAGCCCACGAGAATCGGACAGACAACTCGCGTAACATTCAATCATCAATTATAAGATAAGAAGTAATTAATTTTATAAGAACGTTGAAGTAGTACAGGATGATTAACATTTCTGTTCTGTTGAGTGATCGGAGAGAAGTTATTAGTTGATTAATCTATGCCTCCAATTAAATAATTCCCTCGTACTGGTGGGCCACTTTCACTTTCCAACGTCAGGAACATAAATCACACCTTATTTGCATGCGAACACAAACTAGGTTGAATTTGTAATGGTGAACGAACAGGTTAAGATTGAGAGATTCTGCAATGACCTTAATAGCTGAGACCCAAACGAAGAGAATAATCACAAACTTTAGAATGAGAAACGAAGCTCCCAAAGGCTATTCGTTTTCGCAAACTTGAGGAATTGAAAAGCGGAAACACTGAGCACTCGATCAACACAAACTCACCACTTACATACTTGCAGAAGGAACAATATATCCAATAGACGAGGAATGGAATACAGGCGATCATGGACTCACTTTTATGTACAGAATAACTAATATTGTAGTATACTTTCCTGAGTTTTATCACACCAGTTAAACAAAAAGTACGAATGACCCTGATTTAATTATTTATATTTTAAAATTAGTTTTATAACCATCCTTACCTAATTGCATGAATGAATGCAACGTCGGAAAGTCACATTACACGCTACATTAATCACTGATGTACGAGTCGCTCTCCGCTAAGTATGAAGTCCGTATTTCAATTAATGAAAGTCCCTATCCCTGGCACAGACGGAAGCGCTACCCACGTCGATTTCCGGAAGCTCTTCAACAAGCTATATTCCGAGAAATAACGTAGCATTTGCGAGACAGCGAACACCAGTAGCCAAAAGAGAATTTCCCCCAAAAATACGATGAAACAAATAACAGAATGAGCAAGAGGCAGGAGTTAAGAAGAAAACACCTTCGAAGAATGGATATTAGGAAAAATGTAGTTTTGACCCAACACTTATAAGAAATGTTATCCTTTCTGACATTGACGAGTGTCGATAATAAGAGATTAATGTAAGGATGCAATAATTACGTTTTTGCATTTGAATGCTGAATATATTTGGATAAATAGTCAATATTCTTAAATAAACTTTACCAATGAAAATAACGCAGAATAAATTTTCCTTCAGCTCCTTTAGGCTATGGCCGTTTTTCAGTCTTATGAGGGATTGATTTATTGCGCTCGATTAAAATTTCTAAGTTACCCTAACCTAAATTTCCACCTTTTCGCATTACAACGCAAGTCAAAATGTTTTCGAATTCACTAAGAACCAAGCAAACCTTACCGTCACTTTCTTTAGTGAAATATGTCTTTCCGTAGAATTAAAAATCAAAATATCTTCCCACGCTGGGTAGAGAAAGGTAACTTGGGATGGAAAGCACAGTCTGCAGATGACAGAATTACTAAAGCTTTAGACTCCAACGACCAGCAGTTTCTCGCAGTATGAAAGAGATACCGTAAAGGACAAAAACAAATATCTACGTATAACCAAGATGCCTGAGGCATTCGGTGCGGCAATCCCATCACTCTGTTACACGCTTGCCATTCTTAGCAAGGGACGAAGGCCTAAAAATATCCTTTGACTAAACTACGCATTCTGAGTTATGCTCAGTTGTCATCGTATCGTCATTTTGTCTCTGGAAGCTTGTTTAAATGCAAATCAAATTGGATATTCACGTTCAATATACTTTTTTTGAATCATGAAAATTATTTTCATCATTGAAATTTGAAATTAATCTTGCACGGCTTATTTTGCTGTTTAAGTTAATGTTTCGTTGTAACTGGAATGATCGCTTGAAGCATATAAACAGAAGTATTTATTATAGTTTATTATGATAAGTACTTGTAACCTTCATCCTTAGCTGAAAGTTGATCAAAGAATAATTTTATCAAACTCTACGACTTAACTTAATAAAACCCCATAGTTTCAGAAAATAAGAACAAAATATACCTTCCGCTTGGAATTATACTGGTTTAAACAATACAAACATAAACACCGATTTTTTATCATTTCATTATTCTTGGATAAGGCTGCGATATTTGTGTCATTATGTAATTACATGTCGATGAATATGTAATACAATGCTTCCGGAAAATATTCTTTTCAAGCTCCAAGTGAGGACGGATTTGAAATAAATATAATAAAAACTATTTGGCATTCAGAGATACTGAAATTCATGTTTCTTCGTAAATATATAAAAATATTTTTCTCCGATACTTTATTATTAGAATGTTAAATATATCTCGTATCGCGTTCAGAAAAGCTTAAAAGATGACTGATTGGGAATCGCTTTTTTAATGTCGCATTGAATTGATTGATAAATCACATTTCTACGAATTTTTTTTGACTTTGAACTGTTAATCAAATTGTTTGCTAATTGAACTGAACTAAATTGAACACATAATTGTATTTAAATTAAAAAATTAATTGTTATTATTATCATCATAGTCGTCATCCTAATCACAATTATAAAATTATTATTATTTTCTGTATCTTTATCATTTTTCCTTATCATTGGGGCGAATTTTAGTCAAGGTTGACCTCTCTTACAATTGACCCTTGACGAAAATACACACACTTAAACAACCACGCATTAACCAGGAGTCGAAGCCGGGACCTCAGTGTTCTAGTGTAGCACGCTAACTGCTACGCCAACGAGGCATAGCCACTCAAATCGTGGAAAAGAAATGTATATGAATAAATTCTAGCTTTGGGTATGTTCATGTGCCTTAAGATTCCCTATTTGGTGTTATTTCTTTCGTTTAATCTAACTTTTTTGCCTTTGTCTTCCCCATTGGCTTTTCCCTTGCATTCTACCCTCAACTAAATTAAAAAGGAATATATCATTTCCGAGGAGAGTGACGTTATTTATTTTTCGGAACGTTTTAAGTCGTTCGTTATTAAATCAGTGATGTGAATGTAACTGTCTCAGATACGTAAAATGATACTTAACGAGAGATAAAACTAATACGCAGCCCACGAGAATCGGACAGACAACTCGCGTAACATTCAATCATCAATTATAAGATAAGAAGTAATTAATTTTATAAGAACGTTGAAGTAGTACAGGATGATTAACATTTCTGTTCTGTTGAGTGATCGGAGAGAAGTTATTAGTTGATTAATCTATGCCTCCAATTAAATAATTCCCTCGTACTGGTGGGCCACTTTCACTTTCCAACGTCAGGAACATAAATCACACCTTATTTGCATGCGAACACAAACTAGGTTGAATTTGTAATGGTGAACGAACAGGTTAAGATTGAGAGATTCTGCAATGACCTTAATAGCTGAGACCCAAACGAAGAGAATAATCACAAACTTTAGAATGAGAAACGAAGCTCCCAAAGGCTATTCGTTTTCGCAAACTTGAGGAATTGAAAAGCGGAAACACTGAGCACTCGATCAACACAAACTCACCACTTACATACTTGCAGAAGGAACAATATATCCAATAGACGAGGAATGGAATACAGGCGATCATGGACTCACTTTTATGTACAGAATAACTAATATTGTAGTATACTTTCCTGAGTTTTATCACACCAGTTAAACAAAAAGTACGAATGACCCTGATTTAATTATTTATATTTTAAAATTAGTTTTATAACCATCCTTACCTAATTGCATGAATGAATGCAACGTCGGAAAGTCACATTACACGCTACATTAATCACTGATGTACGAGTCGCTCTCCGCTAAGTATGAAGTCCGTATTTCAATTAATGAAAGTCCCTATCCCTGGCACAGACGGAAGCGCTACCCACGTCGATTTCCGGAAGCTCTTCAACAAGCTATATTCCGAGAAATAACGTAGCATTTGCGAGACAGCGAACACCAGTAGCCAAAAGAGAATTTCCCCCAAAAATACGATGAAACAAATAACAGAATGAGCAAGAGGCAGGAGTTAAGAAGAAAACACCTTCGAAGAATGGATATTAGGAAAAATGTAGTTTTGACCCAACACTTATAAGAAATGTTATCCTTTCTGACATTGACGAGTGTCGATAATAAGAGATTAATGTAAGGATGCAATAATTACGTTTTTGCATTTGAATGCTGAATATATTTGGATAAATAGTCAATATTCTTAAATAAACTTTACCAATGAAAATAACGCAGAATAAATTTTCCTTCAGCTCCTTTAGGCTATGGCCGTTTTTCAGTCTTATGAGGGATTGATTTATTGCGCTCGATTAAAATTTCTAAGTTACCCTAACCTAAATTTCCACCTTTTCGCATTACAACGCAAGTCAAAATGTTTTCGAATTCACTAAGAACCAAGCAAACCTTACCGTCACTTTCTTTAGTGAAATATGTCTTTCCGTAGAATTAAAAATCAAAATATCTTCCCACGCTGGGTAGAGAAAGGTAACTTGGGATGGAAAGCACAGTCTGCAGATGACAGAATTACTAAAGCTTTAGACTCCAACGACCAGCAGTTTCTCGCAGTATGAAAGAGATACCGTAAAGGACAAAAACAAATATCTACGTATAACCAAGATGCCTGAGGCATTCGGTGCGGCAATCCCATCACTCTGTTACACGCTTGCCATTCTTAGCAAGGGACGAAGGCCTAAAAATATCCTTTGACTAAACTACGCATTCTGAGTTATGCTCAGTTGTCATCGTATCGTCATTTTGTCTCTGGAAGCTTGTTTAAATGCAAATCAAATTGGATATTCACGTTCAATATACTTTTTTTGAATCATGAAAATTATTTTCATCATTGAAATTTGAAATTAATCTTGCACGGCTTATTTTGCTGTTTAAGTTAATGTTTCGTTGTAACTGGAATGATCGCTTGAAGCATATAAACAGAAGTATTTATTATAGTTTATTATGATAAGTACTTGTAACCTTCATCCTTAGCTGAAAGTTGATCAAAGAATAATTTTATCAAACTCTACGACTTAACTTAATAAAACCCCATAGTTTCAGAAAATAAGAACAAAATATACCTTCCGCTTGGAATTATACTGGTTTAAACAATACAAACATAAACACCGATTTTTTATCATTTCATTATTCTTGGATAAGGCTGCGATATTTGTGTCATTATGTAATTACATGTCGATGAATATGTAATACAATGCTTCCGGAAAATATTCTTTTCAAGCTCCAAGTGAGGACGGATTTGAAATAAATATAATAAAAACTATTTGGCATTCAGAGATACTGAATTCATGTCTAGTGGTATTAGTAATACTCGATGAGATTTGAAGTCAAAAAATTGAAAAAAGTGTTTTTTGTCGATATAATACTCGCTATGTACTACACGGACATGGATTATTTGGTGGTTGGAAACGAAAAAGAGAAAATCCTATTGAAAGCGAAATATGTGGTGAGATTTCGATTTAACCTAAATTAAGAGTGTCAATGAATGAATTTAGAACCTCCGATTTTTGTATTCTTCGTAAACCTGAATGGGAAGAGCACGATGAATATGACGTCATCCGGGAACTACTCATAATTACGCATTCCAATTACGAACTATTCTATATCGCATTAACGTGGTTTTAATGTATGATGCGTAATCTTTTGTCAGAAATATTACAAGCCTAAGTCTACAAAAGGTGGTGTATTTGTGTCCTGCCAAATCCCTGGGGAGAAAATGAAATGAAATATCAACTACCAAGTACCTGAATGATAATCTTGATAAATATTTCCAGATTTATGAAGGTTACTGTCGCTCAATGTGGCCGGTTGAAGAGGAAGACGGTTGAATCGACATCATACAAGAGGCATTCTACGAGGGTTATTCCCAACCTCTTTTCTCCAAGGTGTGCTAGCTCGATTTCTAAAATTCTGCAACTCATGTACTTTCTACATTTCCCTTATACTCCCTATTCCTAATATCTCAGTCACCCCTTAAATCGATAAAAAAGTTGTCCGTCGTGGAAAAGTTGCCGAAAAAGGAAGAATTCCGCAGCAAAATCCAATAAAACGATTAAAAATTTCGGAAAATAATGCGAATATTTTGGTGCGGAATCGAAATTTGACGCCGAGTCTAAGGTAATATGACGCATATCATGTGGCACACCGACTCCTATTTGCGGCTCACTTGCAGTAAACGGCATCTGCTTGCAGACGATACGCGACTCAAATCGTTTTGCTTTAATAATGAATGCAAACATTTTGCCCCGCAAGCATACGCGCACCTTAGCCCCGGCTTTCCGTTCGACGTAAAACCACTCCCATCACCATAACTCAAAAAAGTGCGTGAGAAGGAACGCGCGCTGCATCTCATATGCGCAGGTACTCAGACAAATGCGTCTCTCTCGCGATATCTCTCCGCGTACCCTCGAGGAACGGAACCAAACCCGTGTTTGCGCACGACGAAAACACCTCCCGCAAATTCATCTCCTTCATGAAACAGTGATGGCTCCGTCATATCGCCGAAAACAAACCCGTACGCAATCTCACATTCCCGCGTATCTCGCCTCGACGCCTACGCCGCAATCTTCCTACCATCCCCTACGCTCTCACCCTCAAAACAAAAAAGATGTTTTTTCCGCACTTTTCCTTGCTCGCGTACTCTTAGCAACGCCTCCGAGGCTTAAAAGGCCCTATACTCTCGGCGTTTTCCTTAACCTCTCACAGGTAACGAGCCTATCTCTTCCCCTCCACTCCATTCCGAATTCTGACGCACGAAAATCGGAGCGGATCGGCCCACGCTCGAATCCTGTGTCACTCTCAGGTGAGTGGCCACCGGACGACCCGCTCTGCCTTCCCACACGCCAAACCTCACCCACACCTCAAAAAGCTCGTAAATCCTTATTTCTAATGCAACGGTATTCACCCTGAGTTCGTTTAGTAATGCAAAATAGTAGGATATCACTATAATCGATGGATTCGGCCGTTAGTGAGTGGAGCTAGATAAAAGAGAAGACAGAAATCGGTACACAAGTCAAAATTCCACAAAAAGTTTATTTACTCATAAAAGAAAAATAGAAAGTGATCATTTAACATGACTATTATTTATTACAATAAGAAAAATTTAATATTAAATAGCATTATCAGTAGTAGTATTCTTAAAAGTGCTTCGTCAACTTAGATAATTTCGCACACATGGACTTCCACCGGGAATCGAACCTGAGTCCTCTTCCATCAAAGGGTACGGCGCACCCATGTTGCCTATCCGTGAGCTGGATAACATCATCAGTATGTGGTAGTAGGAGAATCGTGCTTCGACAACTAAGGTCCTTTCGCACGTAGACCCCCCACCAGGAATCGATCCTGGGACCGCTTCCACCGATTTCGAACGCTTTGCCCACTTGGCTAGCCCTAATCATTTTATTTATAGTATTCTAATCAGAAAGATATAAAGGTTTCTTGTGGAGCCAGGACATAATTATTATATCTGTCTTCACAAGTTATTATTGAGTAAATAAGTTGCGATACTCTTCTGTCAGAAGTCGTAGTTATTTTATTCATCTAAATTGCGAAGGTTTTCATCGCTACCTCTGATATTCCATCTAAACTTCGTCGCCACTTTGAATAAAGAACGCCTTTATGTATTTTCAGAGAATATCATAGGACAACCCACCATGAATATCTTATTACTTTCATATATCATTCCACGTATTAATGGCGTTTCCTTTAGATTTACTGTCAGATTATTTCTATTTCTTAGATCCACCTTACATAGAAAAGCAAATTTAAATCCGTTCGTAGTTCTCATTAGTTAGTCTTTTCATACTGTTTTTTAATGAGATCAAAAGTCTCCCATAGTCTATTCGTCAATTATTTTACCTTTTAGAGATTGGTCACAGACTAAAATTATAATAAATGAGCCCTTTAGAAATCTGCAATAGGGTACTAATGCATGCGTATTTGTAAGTTGGGTAAATATCGAATTTACATTTTCTCTCGATTCAACGCACCTCCTAAAATCATGCAATTCGCCGATTATTTAGAATGCCGTGTGGATTGGCCATCCCAAGTTTAGCATATCCAGCAAGATTTTATCTCCGCCCACATGGACTCACGCACCCAGCAGGAGGGCTAAAT